>JABJWA020000294.1:0-21000 GCA_020352615.2 Yoshiicerus persimilis | reverse complement strand
TGCGTTAGCGAATGTAAATACTTATTATTGTTAGAGTTTTGCTACATGATGTTTTTATCCTTCTATAATGTCGTAACGATTTTTTAAAATATAATGAAATTATCTTGGAAAAGACTAAAATGCAGTTATGATAATTATAGCTGCTTTTGCATTGATGTAATTGCGTAATTCTTGGAATCATTTAGTCTGATGTGTTAAAATTAAAAATTCTCAAACAGCACTGCCATTAAAGCATACATTACAATTAAAAATCCAATTTCTATCCTTTTTATTGTAACTTTTAAATTGTATAAAAAAGCGTAGCTACAAATACCAGGTATTGTGTCGCTAAATCATAATCATGATACGTGAAAATCTTGCAAAAATTATGCACTAGTCTTACCGGATTTGACTTTTCAACAATTTCTATTGGCAGCAAACAAGTTTATTGCGAAATAATAATTACGCATAGGTTCTCTTAGAGGTATCAGTAATGATTTTATTTATAATTTTTAACCAAATCCGTATTAGTCGAAATTTTACATTTTGTGGATATTTTGGCAAAATTGATCCCAACATAACAAATTGACTATCTCCGATTTTAATGAAAAGAAAATTGGCATAAAAACTATTATCACGTCTTACTTAAAGCAACTTCTAAGTTTTTATTTCAAAATAATGGCAGGTTTTTTAAAAATCCACTTATGCAATTCGCTTAGCTATCGTAGATTTAACAAAATTTCCCAAAATTTGTTTTCATTCACTTGTATTAAAGCAATGGGTCTGTTAATTAAATGTTACACTGGATCAATTTACAAGATGGTACTTCACAACTGAATCAGTTCTATCAACTTTTTGAATTACCACGAAATATATTCTAGTTCAGCTAGAGCATAGATATAACTGATGACAATGAGTATTGGAAATTGGAATGACAGCAAGAATTTTAGTATCCTTTAATTAAATTTCCTTTTAAAATGCCTAGGTCAATAATTAACATCAATATTATAAGAACGGTATACTATAGTTTATTATAGTTTACAGTTTCTCAATAGAGACATTGGTGTTATTGGCAAATTTCATTATTTTCATACAATTGATAGTTTTTTAGTATGGCTAGCATACTATGATTTCTTATTTCTAGATTTTCTAGCTCCCATTTATTTCTAATTTTCATATTTAAAGAAACTACTTGAAGAGAAGAACCGCCTTTGATTAAGAATTTGTGCAAAATAATAGCTTTCCTGAGAAATTCCCAAGAGAATTTGAATTTTCTAATATAAGGGTTTCACCCTATCACAATGCTTCGATAAATTGCAATTAAAATTGTCTTACAACCAAGTTTAAAGAAATGTTTTATTTACTTTATATAGTTCAATTTTTATAAATATTTTTTTAAGTTCTTTATAAATAGTCTTTCATTAATTGTAAATAAAAGGACATAACAATTGTATTGAAACACAACAAAGAGTATCGCTAAAGTATTTAAATGGAAGCCCATTAGGAAAACCAACTGTAAAGAAGTTTCTTCATTGGCTCTGGGTAGTTAGGCACAGGGGTCATCTAACCGCATCTCTTATTGCTGAACCCGAAGAGTCCCCCTCTAATGCAAGATTGGGAGCAACAGTCTCTGTTTCTGTTACAATCGGCGTCATTCGACAGACACTGAAAATAAAAATGAAATAAATTTACTCTTGCAAATGCTTTACTAAAAAGGGAGAACAAATTGCAAAGTACGGAAACGTTGACCTTAGAATTAAAATACAGCTTACTAAAATTTTCCCTTCCTTAGCTTAGAATTTTATCAAACCTCTATTACCCAAGTTTGATATTTACCTACTTATTAAATTTTTTTAAAGAGATTCTACTCTAAAGAGACTCTACTCTTATAACTTTAGGGAAAATAATGTTCCGCAAAAATTAGAAAAATTTTACGTATAGGTATTCATATTTTCCTCTTCGGCTTTTACAAAATACAACTTTAAGGCTGTCTTTCAGTTTAAGTAAGAATTGTTTGTAATTAATAATAAAAGTTTATCTTAAAAAGTATCT
This sequence comes from Yoshiicerus persimilis, assembly GCA_020352615.2. Taxonomy (NCBI): domain Eukaryota; kingdom Metazoa; phylum Arthropoda; class Collembola; order Entomobryomorpha; family Tomoceridae; genus Yoshiicerus; species Yoshiicerus persimilis. The sequence goes on along the minus strand of JABJWA020000294.1, from coordinate 18,969 downwards.
ATTATAGCCGCAATAAAAAAGCTTTGTGATAACAATTAATGCAATCATAATTAAACTGTAAAATAATGCAATCCAAAATATACAAAATTAAACGTACTTTGCCTGAACTGAAATCCGAGTATTTGTAGTTGTTGCCAGCCACATCTGCATTTGCAAAAGCAAACACAAACACAAAAACGAACAAAAAGTAAAACAACTTCATTTCGAGCCGCTCACAACTCCCACTTGTTGCACTGATGAATACTTTCAAATTTAAAATCGAATTTCACGTTGCACGTTTACTCTACAGGGATGATTCAACGTACAGTATTTACTGGGAATTTATATTATACGTTTCTAGTCGACTTGATTTTGCAATCAACTGGTAGCCAAAGAACTAGTTATAGCTATATAAGGCAATCTCTATACAAATATGCACGCAGGATGTTTGTATGCATTAATATAAAGGCATATAAATCTTGGCAAAGCTTAAAAATGCTATGCAGTAATGCAAATCCCTAACGTAAAAATAATACACTAGCATATGCACTATGCACCTATGTCTTAAATTACTTGTTTGCACCCAGACTCTGATATAAAAGATCTGTGAGACGAATCAAATAACAAGTTATAGCGGAAATCATATAATTATATCTAGATTCTCAAATAACAGGATTAGCCACACTATAGCCAATGTAATCTGATAAGTATAAGTTACTTTACATGACGACCCCAATCGCAACGCAGTAGAATAGTTTATACGTAATTTTGCACAGTGAGTTAGTGGGATTCGTGAAGCAGCTGCAGCCTGGAGCTCTGCAGACTCTGCAGCTGTCCGTCGATCTCCCCATCAACCCTCCTTCCATGCGATGCTGAAGCCATGCCAAGGGAATACTAATATTATTGCATTCCATTATTATATACCCACGTTTCTAAATAAATAACGTTTTGGTCCCTGAGAAACTTTGGACCACTGTTACTGCATGTACAATAATTGTGTCAAAGACAAATCAATTAATGGCATTTAATGGTCTATAGTAACGCAAAATCTTTACATAATTTTGAATTAAAAAAATATCTATTCATTAAATGTACTATGTGCATGTACAGTGCGCAGTACATAGGTATGAATGTATTTAAAGTGGGCAAAATGAGAAAAATGTTCGTTAGCATGCAATCGCTGAATTTACGCAAAATAGTTTGCTAAGAATATCATGAACAACCCAAAGCTTGTGAAAAGCTTTACGAATGTTGTATTTATTCATCAATCATACTGTAAGCGAAGAGTTAGAGCTTCAGTATATTAGGTAGGGTTCACGATTGTAGCCTTTGTTAAGAAATTTTATGTTGCAGATTTTGTGTATACAGTCAAACAGCATATTTACTATACCTATATTTGGATCTGTTTATTTTCTGGTTACTTTATATTTTTGCATAATTGGATATATCCTGCCTCGGCCAAGTCAAGTTCAGCAAAGCTCTAATAAACCAATGTTCAGAGAACTGGAGAGAAGTAACCAAACCAGTCAAGGTTCGACCTTACCAAGAAATGAAATAATGGTGTTTACTTTTAGCTCCGGACTACCAATGGAAATGTAATACCTACAATATGCTTCTAACCGAAGGAACCCTCCAGCGCTTTGTATTTGTATTTTGCATATGTGTGTTTCGTCTTCTGCGAAATAATATTTTATTACCCTGAAAAACCTATTATTATTACTGCACTGGAACGAAATGCTTGAAATGCAATCTTAAAGCAGAGAGCGGGGTCAAAAGATTATGCGTGAACTGTATCTTAAAATGTCCGCGTATTAATCCATTTAATAGGGGAGGGGAAAAACGATTTTCAGTTTTATGATTATGTCACGGCATAATTAAAGGTGGGACTAAGGTAGCAAATACGGTGTAATTATTCTGAAATTAGGAATGATCATGCACAAAAGCAATTTGCCTATGGAAAGTCTCTCCGATAGAGATAACTCCTAAGCGAATAAATTAAACATTGCATCCATAACCAAGTATTCACGGTTCAAACAAGGTTAATGGAGAACTTCACAGTTTCAATTTCATAATAAGGCAGTTAAAGGAAGGATTTATAAAGCATAACTTAATATTTCAATTAAATATTGCATGTTTTCTTAACTGAACTCAATCCGAATGCATTAACTGTAGGAATTGAGCTATAATATTTTACAATGCCGCTGTTCATCTTTGTCATTAGTAAAACAAACGAGTATCCTTGTATATATCGACAGTGAATCTTTACTGCACTTTGATCCGATGGTATAACAAAAGTTTTAGTCTCAAAGCACCCCGTGGCTTTAACTAGTAGTGACCATGCTATCTATGTACGTATATTATCAAAGACTTTATTATTATTAAATGTAGCAAAATGAGAGAAAACTTGTAATACACGATATCTCAAAGCTTACAATTTATATAATTAATCGGCACTATATAGATAGTTCCTGCATGCAAGTTAGTTTCCGGTAAAGCTTAAAAGCAGAAGAAAATTAAAAGCTATTATTGTAAGGTCCAGGAGGAAGAATACTGCCCCTATCAAGTATCTCTCTTAAATGGTTCTTCATTACAATTAATTCATAAAAGCATCATGTTGCAGTCAAATAATTTATATACTTAACCCTATATAGTCAAATAATTATATATTTATTATTTACCATATAATTTTAAGTGAAACAGCAGTATTTTTTGATGTTTTAAGTTGAATATGATCTTTTCCTGTCATTTCCGCCTAAATACATGTACTTCTGCCTTTACTTTAATTGGAAATGTAAAGTGCGATCTTTAGATAGAGTAAATCATCCTTCACGCAAAACATTCCATGCTTAATTACCACATTACATGAGCATAGTATAACATGAACAACATTTATTATTGTTTCATATATCTCTTTGGGGCAATAAATTTCGCATTTCAGTCAGAGTTGCTCCAGGATATAATAAGCTCTTTCGGTAAAACTATACTTTGGTTTGGAAGACGGTACTAATTATGTTTATCCTTCAATCATTTGTTTCTACACACTACACAATGTTTCTCTTATTTTGGAGTATATATACCTATCTATTTCTGTAATCACTTGTTTTAGTACGTGATTGCTTTAGATAATTTACTCGCAAATGTAGAAAAGCTGCCTATAATACACTTTAAACTTTAAGACACGTCTTTTTATGCAATTCACCTTCCAATAGCTATATTATAAATCTACAGGTCAATGAATTTACGTATTACTATTTATATTACTAGCGACAAAACAGTTTTTGCAAAATACATCATAAGCCTCTCCATGCTTTAAACGGTAAACGGTTTTATAGTTATCTGCAAAAAGGCCCACCTACCTCTCCGTCAAAGTCAAAGTCAGCTCTACCTCCACTGCTTTACAAACTTTGGACACGAACTCCACTTTTGATGTAGTACTTACTCTTTCAATAGGCTTCAATAATAATAATGCAGATAATATGTAGCATTAAGACCTATCTGTATTTTTCATCGAAAATTCTTTTGCTCATTGTTCCGCTCAGTCTTAATTTCCTCTTAAAAAGAGTAATTCAAACTTTGTATTACAAAGTAGCTTTTGCATGTGCATCTGTTATCAATAGGTAGGGTAGGAGATGGATGATAGGAAACCGTCAGAGGTCAAAACATAAAAGAAACGAGTTGGCTTGCTATTACCATCTTATTCAGATATCTCCCACATTCATTTCTCGACAAATCGCTCACTTAATTTGTATCTTGTACAAAAACATTACCGAAATTACAAGATACAAAGTTAGTACTTGAAAAGGAAGGCTCAGTTTTAGTCAAGACTTGGATAAGCCAACAGAGCAAAAAACGAATAGGTAAACAAGCTTATTTTCTATATTTGTTGTTATTTTATTTAAAAGCTTATCTACAAGTATTACAATTTCCATAAGGTATATCTTTTAGGGATTTTCGTAATAATTACTATCAGTATTATCATTATAATTACAATTATTATTGGCTATAACGAATAATAACCGTTTTGCACTCTTGTTGCTTTTTCATATTTTATTTACCCAATGTGAAACTTGATTTTGTAGAGACGATTCGACTAGTCACTAATTGGGAAAATGACGTCGCAGGACAATTCTATTGCCATTATTGGCATGAGTTGTCGATTTCCAGGAGCAAATAATCCAGAAGAGTTTTGGGAAGTTTTGAGCAAGGGGATAGACGTAACGACAGAAGTTCCTAAAAGTCGTCATTGCTACGAACAACTGAAAACACACATAAAGCGTGGTGGATTTTTGAAATGTCCTGTGGATGACATGGATTCGAATTTTTTCGGCATTCCTGGTAAAGAAGCCCAATTTATTGATCCACAGCAGCGTCTCTTACTAGAAGTCACTTGGGAAGCGTTAGAAAAATCGCATATCAATCCCTTGACATTGAAAGGAACGAAAACTGGAGTATTTGTTGGAGTTTGGTCGAACGACTATGAAAACGTTATGCAGAGTGTACCTGCCAGAGAAACTTGTGAGTTCCATCTGGGATATCTTGGAAATTCCTTAGGTGGAAGTGCGGCTCGAATTTCTTATTTTTTGGGTTTGCACGGACCTCATGGATCTGTTGATGCCGGTTGTGCTTCTTCTCTCTACAGTTTACACCAAGCCTGTCAAAGTCTCCGAAACCTGGAAACGAATCTTTGCATTGCAACTGGAGTTAATCTCATTCTTTACCCTGTTATTGGAAAATTAAGTTCTATGGTCTTTGCTCCAGACGGTCGATGCAAAACATTTGACACTAAAGCCGATGGCTATGGAAGAGCTGAAGGTTGTGCAGCTTTAATTCTCAAAAGACTTCCAGACGCTGTAAGAGACAGAAACAAAATATTAGCAGTTATCAGAGGAATTGCTGTAAATAGCGATGCTTCCAGCACATCATTCGGAACACCATGCAAATTGGCACAGAAGAAAGCCATTCGTGATGCTCTGAAAGATGCAAATATTTCTCCAGACCAAGTCAGTTATATTGAGGCTCATGGAACAGGAACAGAAATCGGTGATCATGTCGAAATGGCTGCTTTGGCCTCAGCATACTCCAACAGGAATAGAATACAACCATTGATTGTTGGATCTGTGAAAACTAATATGGTAAGAATTTATACTTCGCATTGATAAATTATTAACAAAACAAAATGAATAATGCTTGGTAAAAATTATGATATCCTATGAAAATTTAAATACACCTGTGGTGAAGTTGTCCATCAATTTTATTACCTATTGCAATAAATATGGGAACCAGATCTTTAATACAAAAGTTTTAAATATTCAGCAATCTAAATCTTGGATTCCAAAATAAATCATGATTAACTCAGGACATACTTTACGGAGTCCCTTATTTGATTTACAGGGACATGCTGAAGCCGCTGCAGGTTTAGCCGGAATTATCAAAGTTGTTTTATCCCTACAGAATGAAGTTATTCCACCGCATTTAAATTTTAATCAACTAAGTTCTCATGTCAATTTGAAAGCCGTTCCTGCAAGAGTTCCCGTAAGTAGAGAAAAATGGACAGAAAAGTGTAAAATAGCTGGTGTTAGTGCATTTGCTCTGGGAGGCCAGAATGCTCACGTCATTTTAGAAGAATCTCCATGTAAAAAGATGGAAAACAATATCACTTCAAATGCAATGAAAGAAAGACCTTTAAATATATTAACATTTTCGGCAAAATGCGAAAAGGCATTGGATGATACTCTGCATTCCTTTAAAAATTTATTGGAAAGTTCAGATGAAAATTTAATTGAAGATATATGTTTTACTGCTAATAATACCAAGGCAGTTTTTCCTCATCGTGTTGCTGTAATGGGCAAAGATAGAAAAGAAATTAAAGAAAATTTGCAACAACAAAACTATTTGATTTCGAGAGGAAAAATTTCGCAACAGAAGTCTAAAGTTGCATTTATTTTCAGTGAAGATATGCAAAATTTGGAATTTTCCAAAATTTTGTATGAAACAAACTTAATTTATAAAGAAACTGTTGACCGTTGCAATAATATGTATTTGAACAATACAGGAAAATCCATGCTTGCGGAAAATGGGGAAAATAACTGTTTACCACTGATTTTTTCTACACAGTATTCACTATTTAAGATATGGGAAAGTTTCGGTGTGAAACCCGATTGTGTTTTAGGCTGTGGTGTGGGAGAATTCGCTGCTGCGGCCGCTGCAGGAATTTTATCTGTCGAAGATTCATTGAAAATCTTAATGCGACTTCAAACCCACATTGAAAACATTCCAAAAGTTGACACTTTAACTGCAAGGACAAATATCGATACAATGAAACTTCTTGTTCAAGAATATCCGGATATAAATATCATAGCAGTCAATTCCGTTGAAGAAGTTTTGATTTCAGGGGAAGAATCTGCTATAGCAAAATTCGCAGACTTCTGCGTTACGAAAGATGTTCCGACTTACGAGAATTCCTCAAATGTTCCAGCTCTACATTCGGTAACTGTAAAGGAAACTCTGGGAAATGCACTGAATGAAATAATTCCATCTTTGGAATTCAATGACTCAACTCGTGGGTTTGTATCTGGCTTCACTGGAAAACTCTTAGGAGAATCCCATTTCAAATATGATGAGGAGTACTGGAAAGAAATGCTTACCAACCCCATCTATTTTTCTCAGGGTGTAAAAACACTTGCTTCAGAAGGATGCCGGACTTTTGTTGAAATCAGTTCTCATCCTTCCCTTCTCCCTTTGGCAATGAGTAATCTGGCTCAAGATTACGCTCATTTGTCTCAATGGATTCCGACGCTGCGTAGAGATGAAGACAATTGGAAAACTATACTAAACTCCTTAGGAAAACTTTTCATCAGCGGCGGAAATATCCAGTGGGATTCTTTGGATGTACCTGGAAGTAGGACAACAGTTGATTTACCGACTTACCCTTTTCAGCGTCAAAAATTTTGGATTTTTGACTAAAATGCAAAGTCGAACTTTGATTTTAAATGTTTTAATTAACTTATTTAGGTATTTAGTCGACTTTGTTGGTGTAACATTCATTCCTGCTTACTGTTGATATGTTATGGTATAATGGTTTCGAGAAACAAGTTTTCAGTACCTATAAAAACTACCTCACTACACAAATACAAATATTGCCCCTCCAGTGAACATTGGTCCATGGGTTACATATTATTGTACAATGCACCAGTGAACTCATGTCCATATATTCATTGGTGTAAAACAGTTTACTAACTGTACTGAAGTATAAATTCCGCTGGAGTAATGATAAGTGATAGTAAAATACAATCATTACTATCACTTACCCGTATGTTCCCTTATGGACACGATTATGTAATTTAAAAGTACACAAAAACTTCTATTGGAAGACCACCATCGGAGCGTTTAAAAAATCTGCTTCCAAAGTAGCCACCGAAACACATTTTAAAATGTTTTCTTAAATAATTATTTAAGTACTTTGTGACTTTTTTCACAAGAATTAAATGTGAAGGATTTAGCCCCTTTGGTGTCTCATTATATCTGTATATATATTAGGTAAAACTGTTCTAATGATTGAGGTAGGCTTTAATACATGGGGACAATACTGTAGTCGTAAAGAAGTGGGATTTTAGAATTTTTAATATTGATTAAATTTGAGGTACAATTTCATTTTAATTTAATGTGTGAACCTGTAATTGAATCACAAATTTGCCAAATGAAATTTTTAAGGGTGACTAGGGTACTTTAATTGTTTTCCATCTTACTAAATTTAGCATGAGAAAATGCTGAGTAATTAATGATATAAGTATATCTGTAGTAAAATTGTTGTATTATTAGTTCCAGTACTAGTTTAATATCACATCACTATATACAGAATAGACATGTGTTTCCGTAAGGACTTTGGAGTTTTCTATACTGTATGAACAAAATATTGCTTGTTTAAGGATCACAATATTAGGAACGTCTCTATATCGAATAGGTCGATATCTGTCTTTAAGCAGTAATAAAATTTATCTGGAATTTCCATCAAAGCAGAATAATATTGTTTCGTCTTCTTTGTTGCACTGACTAATTGCTCTCATAAGAAAAGTAATAAAACTAGTAATTATATGTAATATATATTTAGCGGAAAAGGAATGGAACCAGAGGTCAGAACCAACGTGCAAGAGAATTGATCTAATTACTGCTGGTTGCTACACTGCGATCATCCTTTTTCAGCAATTACCAATCTTAATTTTTATCTTGCTTAGTAACATAATCAAAACTACAAGATGTTTGTAGGGTTAACGGAAATGGATTTCTTTTGGTTGGGCTCAGTTTTCATCCAGACTTTTGCACGTCAACAGATGAAACACGAGTCACAATTATTTCTCAAGATAACAGTTGAATATTCCTTCTTTATTAGTGTTTTTCATTGAAAAATTAATTTAACTAGTTTTAACATTTTTTATTTATCTGATGATTTACTTACAGATAATAGTAATTAAAATATAGTTACAAAATTACATTGCTACCACAAATTTGCAAATCATTGGTGCTGCATACATGGGCTCAATTTTTAAACTCACAACATAATTTTTCAATATAAATTCAATACATAAATACATACAATTAATTCAATACATAAATATTTCAAAATCAACTCCAAGTTAAGCACAACATGGCGACGAACAATTCCATTGCCATCATTGGTATGAACTGCAGATTCCCAGGTGCAAACACTCCGGAAGAATTTTGGGAGATTATAAGTAGCGGGACTGATGTAACAACTCAGTTGCCGACAAACCGTCATTGCTACTCTCAACTGAAAACTCAAATAAAGCGAGGAGGATTTTTGAAATATCCTGTGGACGAAATGGATGCAAATTTTTTCGGTATTCCTGCTAAAGAAGTTGAGTTCATTGATCCGCAGCAACGTCTGTTATTGGAAGTCACTTGGGAAGCTTTAGAAAGATCACATATCAACCCTTTATTGCTAAAAGGGACGAAGACTGGAGTATTTGTTGGCATTTGCACGAAAGATTACGAGAAAGTTTTACAAAATTCTTCTGCTAAGGAAACTTGTGAGTTCAGTGTAGCTTACTTGGGAAATTCCTTAGGTGGAAGTGCTGCTCGAATTTCTTATTTTTTGGGTTTGCACGGACCTCAGGAATCTATTGATGCCGGCTGTGCTTCCTCACTCTACAGTTTATACCAAGCTTGTCAAAGTCTCCGAAACCTGGAAACCAATCTTTGCATTGCAACTGGAGTAAATCTTATCCTTTACCCTGCAATTGGAAAATCTAACTCAATGGTTCTCGCTCCAGACGGTCGATGCAAGACCTTTGACACTAAAGCCGATGGGTATGGAAGAGCTGAAGGTTGTGCAGCTTTAATTCTCAAAAGACTTCCAGACGCTATAAGAGACAGAAACAAAATATTAGCAGTTATCAGAGGAATTGCTGTTAATAGTGATGCTTCCAGCACATCATTCGGAACACCATGCAAATTTGCGCAACATAAAGCAATTAGCGATGCTCTGAAAGATGCAAATATTTCTCCAGACAGGATCAGTTATATTGAGGCTCATGGAACAGGAACAGAAATCGGTGATCACGTCGAAATGTCGGCATTGGCGACAGCTTACTTCAGCCAAAATAGAATACAGCCATTGATTGTTGGGTCTGTGAAAACTAATATGGTATAGTTATTTCCAAAATATTATTATACTACTATTTTTCACTTTTCTTAAATCGTGTAATCAATAATTGATAGTAATGTTATAAAGGGTCACTGTGAAGCTGCTGCAGGACTGTCTGGAATTATCAAAGTTGTTTTATCGTTAAACAACGAAAATATACCACGTCATATATTATTCAAAAATTTAAGTCCCCATGTCGATTTGAAAGCTGTCCCTGCGCGAATTCCTTTACTTGGAGAAAAGTGGGTTCAGAGTGGAAAACCTAGAATGGCGGGTGTTAGCGGATTTGCATTAGGAGGCCAAAACGCTCATGTAATTATAGAAGAAGCGCCCATTAGTAATCCTGTTAAAACTTCTGCCCACCATAATACGATCTTCCAAAAGATCTCTTTCCATGTACTGACATTTTCAGCAAAATGCGAAAAAGCATTAGAAAGTACTTCGCAAAATTTAGCAAATTTCCTTAAGAGGTTTGATGATAATTCAATCGAGAATTTAGTATTCACTGCGAATACAACGAAAGCAGTATTCCCATATCGTGTTGCCGTGATAGGAAAGGATAAGAACGAAATAACACAAAATTTGCTACGGCGAAAATATTTCATTACTGAAGAGAAAATTTGTTTTCGAAGTTCTAAAATCTCATTTCTCTTCAATGATGATTTGAAAGATTTGCAATTTTCTCAGACCTTGTACGAAACAAATTTTGTATACAAAGAATCAGTTGATTACTGCAATTCTGTACACTTGAATAATACTGGAAAATGTCTTTTAAAGGAAACTGCTCGAAATAACAGTTTACCATTACTATTTACTACGCAATATGCTTTGTTTAAGCTATGGGAAAGTTTTGGTGTATGCCCTGATTTTGTGATGGGATGCGGCTTGGGAGAATTTGCAGCCGCAACAGCTGCAGGAATTTTATCTGTCGAAAATTCATTGCAACTTTTAATAGAAATTCAGAAATACATAGAAGAAATTCCTTTGGTTCATACTCTAACGGTTAACTCAAGTAGGAAAGAAATAACAGCACTTCTTCAAGGATATCCGAATTTGAACATTGTAAGCATCAATTCCGATAACAATGTAGTGGTTGCTGGAGAACAATCTGCGATTACGGAATTTGCTGAATTGTGTGCAAAGAATGAAATTCGAGCATCAGAATGCTTTTCAAAAGTTCCGGCCTTGCATATACCATTTGTGAAGGAAGAATTTAAAAACACAATACAAGAAATTATTTCTTCTCTGGAATTCAATGAAGCGTCGTGTTCCTTTATATCTGGCTTTACTGGAAAACTAATAGGAGAATCACATTTCAAATACGACGAGGACTATTGGACACAAATGTTAACTCAGCCCACTAACTTCTCTCAGGGTTTAAAAACACTAGCATCGGAAGGCTGCCGGATTTTTGTAGAAATCAGTGCTCGTCCATCACTTCTTTCGCTGGCTATGAGTAATTTGACTCAAAATGAAGCCCGCATATCATTGTGGCTTCCGAGCCTTCGTAAAGATGAAGAACACTGGGAAACAATGTTAAACTCATTAGCAAAACTATTTGTTAGCGGTGGAAACGTCAATTGGGATACCTTATATGAATCAGAAAGCCTTACTAAAGTCGATTTGCCCACTTACCCTTTTCAACGTCAAAAATATTGGATCTCCTAGTAATTCATGATACTAACCAGTTAGGAATTTATATTAAAATTTAAAGTATTCGAAACTGAAAATCATACTGCTAGAAAATGCAAAACCACTGTACTATAAAACTAAAACTAAATATTGTCATTCAATGTAAAATTAATAACTAATAAATGCAGTAGTTTCCATAATTAATCTTGTAGTAGTACACAAAATAAGCATTCTCTAAAACTAGCAGAAAGTGTCATTCTTGCAAAGGTATTGCAAATCAAACTGTGCTAATATGGCATGAATAATTGCAAAGTTAGATATTTCATAGTATTTTATTTGTCATTAATCTAAACCTCACCAACTCTCATCCCCGACCGAACAACCAGTTTTTACTAAGCGGTTAGCACAGGCACTGATAATAGAATCGGACAAGTCAACGCGTTGGGCTACGACAATTAGTTGAATTGCTCAGCAGTACTATCTACATTTTCCATCAAGATAAATAGCTCATCCAAGCACCTAAGTTACGCTATCTGTTCATTGTTCCACGCATTCTGTAAGAAAATGTAAGAATACAAAGTGTTAAAGCTCTTTTAAAACCTATTATTATCAAATGGAACAAATACATAAAAAATGACTAAACATTTCATAGGCCACAGGATTGTAAAAGAAAACGCTCCATGTGGAAATGCACGAAGTTCACAATCTGTTATCTTGATCCCTTCTCAACAATTTGCCAATTATATAAGCAATTAATATCCAGTACTGCAACAATGTAAGAATTCAAAGTCACATGCTTATAGGTACTTCCCTGAAAACAACGCAGAAAATTAGTTTTCGTAAAGGAGTCAGAACCAACTGAGAGGAAAAATATTTTAACGCTCAGAATCCAACTTTTTGCATGGTTTATTCACTATATCTTTTGTATTCTACTCGAAGATTCAATTTCAACAGGGCAATTATATTATTTTATCCTTACAAGACACGTCAAAAATCTTTTAACAATCAGAATTACTGAAAGTCGACCGTTTGATAAGTCCTTGCGGAAATAATATGCTGCAAAATGGTATTCAGAACCAAAATATATATGTACATGTACTTACAAGTTACACAAAAGTAATATGTATATGTACCTTTCAAAATGTTAATATTTGGTTTTGTAAAAACAGTACCTCCGAAGTATTGGGATTTTGTGCTACCTTTGACTTTGGAAGGTTTTCCGGATGGATGTTGTGAAATAACCAAAATTCTGCGTATGGGTTGGAATATTTTCCAAATTCATTTTGATTTTATGTGCAAATAATTTCTACACACTAGATTAAGTCAAAGATCACTTAAGATTAGTGAAAATGATAAACTAATAATCCTTTTCAGCAAATGATTACTATTTTAACGCTAATCTTCGCATGCATTCCTGAACACGCTGAACAAAAGTTCAGCGTGAATCAGGATTCCGAATAAGAAGGAACGGTTTTTCAGTGGGAAGGTCGGAGCACGGAAAATACCTTGCTTACCTGAATTCTGCGGAGAGCAGGCGCGCATCCTTCGATTTGAAAATGTAACAACATTCTGTGGCAAACTGAGGAAAATTACGAAATAAAAGTACCTTTTTCACACTTTATTTTCTGGTAACCAAAAACTATTTAAAATTTCATATTACTAATTTCATTTATTTCAAATAATACGATTAAATAGTTGTGTTTCGTGAACATTAGAATACTTCAGACAATTTTGCAAAAGTTTTCCACGGTTAGACATCTTACAAGTAATGCATTTTTTGCATTTGTTTGATTTTAGCATTCCCTAGGGACGTCCACTGTTCACTTTGTTGACAAAATTAGCAAAAATATGCCTTTCCATATTTTCCACGCCACTTTTTCCAAATTTTAAGCTCTCTGGTTTACTTTTTAACCCAAAGGAGTGCATTTACTGTGTACCTTTCTCTTTGTTTTCAAAAAGTTTTACATTAATACAAACTGAACATAATATACCTATTATTATTTCTATTTTTCTTTGAATTAGAGGATCCTCAGACTGCCAGATTTCATCGAGAGCTGGAAATTTAATGGACTGAGTAGGGAATCCTGCATAATCAACACAGGTGAGTTCAGTTGATCCATTATTCAATACTATTTGGTTTGGATTTTATTATCAGTACAACACATAATATTTCTAATGCCATACAATCATGCAATATATTTACTTTGCTGTTTGGATTAGATCTTAAGAGGAAACGAAGTGATATACAGTAAAACTGCAAGATCATTGGGCTGGAAAGAGATGATCCTATGTAATTAATGATTCTCTGGTAGAGGACCTCGTACTGGAAGGCCAAAAGAGAAAGGTGACATATTTACAGCTTTTCTCTAGGAGAGGTCTAAGTACACGTCAATTGGTGTTCAATTATAGAGGTGCCTTGAGGGTAGATGAGTCTCCCAGCAGGGATAGTGGAGTAGGGCTTCAATATTGAATGGATTCAGCTAAGCTACGAAGTAGATATGGTCCCAGACTACCTGTACCAGTGTCAAACATATTTTTCTGATTTAAATTGGAATATCGTTTTTTATCGCACAAAGGTATTCATTTTCAGAAATTCACTATAGATATGGTTGTTACGCCAGTTAAAAGCGAATTTTAAATTTAAAAATCCTGTTAATATTATCATAATAGAAAACAGCACTGATCCAAGTTCAAAAATCTCACTGTACATGATTCAATATGATTACTTCAATGATTTGAGTTTTTACTGAAAGCAGGACCCCAAAATGAGGAAGAGTAGAGTTGAATGTCCGACTGCTATTGGCAAATCAAAATATTCAACGTTTAGAATTGCATATTTCGATAAATATTCGATTTGAACTATTATATTTGCATTTCATGTGTACTTAAACACCGAATTTCATTTGGATGATATTTGGTTTGAAATTTAAAGTGTATTATTTTTTATGTAGTTTAATATTCGGTGCAGAAGAAGTAGAAGACATGGCGGTTTCTGAGTGCTGCCGTAGGGGGATTGATGACTTCATTTCTAGGAATGGACTCTCTCCTCATTGCTTCATATGTAAAGAATGCGTTATACCTCCTTATGGACCAATTCGGAAAGTAAGATGCTTCCAGAAAATATACGCTCTTGCTTTGGGGACTAAGCCTGACGGAATGCAGATATTTTGCAGAATGTGTCAACGAAGTTTGTCCGAGCTAAAGTTAAAATATGATGGTTACGAATATTCCAAAAGGGCAATGGATAAGAGCATTCACAATTTTCGAAAAATAGTGCAAAGCTTCCGGGAAGCACAACATTCTGGTGACATTAACGATTCAACTATACATAATCTTTTGCAATCGACAAATGAATATATTCCACAAAATACCTCATTGTCAAGTTCTCAAAATATGATACTCTTATCTTCAATACACATCGCAACTTCTCCAGAGGAAACAAACGTTCCTCAATCAACATCAGATGAAGTACAAGAGAGTATTATGAAAAGTGTGTTTATTAGGGAGTTTAATAGAGCTAGAACCAGCCCAATTAATGATGAGACTGTAGCAGAATTTATAGCAAATATTTTAAGTGCCGTGCGTAAGAAAAATAGTTTTGCAAATAAAACCTTGAAATCCAAAAATATTTATTCCTCATCCAACAGAAAATGCAATTGCAATCAGAATATCAATGTGCCAAAAATGGTCAATGCATCTACTGAGTATGAAAAGTTGACTGTAGCCCAATCTTCAGAATATGAAACTTCAAAAATTGATATCACTGAAAGAATTGCGAATATCCATAGATTGCACGGAAATGGTTTAAGAAAAACTACAAACCAAAATAATAATATTGACCAATTATTGCCGAACAATGAATCCATCTTGCTTAATGGTCAGGCAGCGGATGTAATTTTTGGTGCTGTTGAATCTCCACCGATTACAACATTGGCTATTCATAACAAAGACGAAGACGTGGCGGAAAATCAACAATCACTAAGTAATTCCGCATCATCACTAAACATTATTTCAACCCAGTCAAGTATAGAAATATCAAAATCGGCATCTAAAGATGTAATCTCTCCGTCCAGCAAGAATAACATGGAATGTATCCCTTTTTCACCATCGTTTGTTACGTCTGAACAAAAGAAAGCAATTGTCTCTGGAATGTCTTCAAAAGAAGTTAGATCCATGGCTAACCTAGAAAACAGAGAAAATCCTTCTCATTCGAAAGTGATGTGCACCTCACCTTATGTGGATAATATTATTGTAAGAAACTCAAAGCCCATAAAAGGTGTCCTGAAGTCCTCTTCAGTTGGACTCCAATCTGGCGCACCAAGGCAGCAAAACCAACGGAATAAAAATAGTTGGTCGCCTCTAGAATCACTGTCTCCAAACGACATATCTGCTTTAACAATCAGAAATAGAATCTTTAATAGTGGAAAAGGTCGAAATGTGACTTTGCATGAGCTTTCTCAAAAGAAAGGCAATGAGTCGCCGCCTTGTATGAAAAATCCTAAGGAATGGCGGATAAAGTTTGACAAGGTGTATGCTCTATCAACTGATAAGAATGGAGTAAAAACCATATTCCATGAAGAAATTAAGTTTACGAACGACAAGAAAACAAACTTTGAACACCAGGAAGTTAGTGACGATTTAATAGATTTACCAATTGAGGGAACGCAATTAGAGGTTGCTGCTGCAGATAATTTTAACAATGTTGAAGCCCCCACCGACGATTTGCCACAACGTATTTCAGAACAAGAAATACGTGACGCTAATAGAGTACAAAGCACACCTGTCGAACCTCCCGTAGAAAATGTTCCTATTGTTGGAAATAATCTGAGAAATAGAAAACGAAAACTTGGAACTACAGGAAAACCTCCCAGCAAGAAATCTTACCTTGCGTTAAAACGTCCCACTGTCACATCAACTACGGTACGCCGACATGTGGATTTTTATTCCGCCTTTTGCCGCACTGTTGGTGGAAATCCTCTCCAAAAATCGTCTCTTCCTAATACTTCAAAAGCTACCAGAAGAACTAAAAAGGTGCGCCATAAAGGAAACTTTTCAAATAAATATCCACAGAAGACATCTTGTAATCTGGAACAGGAAAAACCCGGAACTTCTAATGGTGTTGCAAGCTCCTCTAAAATACTCCACAAAACTAGCGGTTCAAATGTAGCCAATTCCTCAACCTCACCAATAAATGACCTTAATAGTGATACTATTGTAAATAATGATTTCCATAATGGCAATCAATCTGATTTAGAATTTTCTGCGAAACTGGAAAAATATTTTGACGACTGAAACTTATACTAATTTAATTACGTGCCTATTATATCGTTAGCCTTGCTGTTCAAATGAGTATATTGTGATTAAATAAGTCATTAATATAGTATAGTTTGGATTACTTAAATTTACAGCGTACTCTTAAAATGTCCTACAACTTATAAATTTAATTGTTTTCTTTATCGTGATCGCAAACTGTTTTGGCGTTTTGGTGTTCATATTCCTCAAATACCTGGTAGATATGTAGTGTCTGTTTTATAAGAATTAAATGTTTACGAACTGAAATACTTTTGATTATCTAATGACAGACAATTATTTCGGCTGGGGTAATGAAGTCGGTTTTACGTAGTTTACAAAAGATATTCTTAAAACAAGATTAAGTTATAGATTTAAGAAATTGGTTATGCAAATTGAGTTTACTTGGCATATATATCTGTAAAATGAAATGATAATAACTTTTAACGGATTGCCTTCATGCAATGAGAGATATCTTGATGGATTCGTGGAAAATTTCATGAGCATTATATTTGCCTATGGCTCCTAACTAAGATTTCTACGGTTTGTTACAACTTCTAGAAAATTTATTCAATCTTACGTTGAAAAAGCAACTTTAAAATTGTTACTGGAGATGTGACATCATTTTTTAGTGTAATTTTTAAATCCAAAAGAGTCAATAGAGACTATTTTTCAAAATTTACATGTACATTTTTCTGAAGCTTTACAATTAAAATGCAATTCTTATCCATAGAAACAGGGTTTATGAAAAGTGTCACGCTCAATAACCTCTCAGAAAAGAGTCTAATCAAATGAAATGACCTATAGCATAAATAACCGGTGTTCTATCTAAATGCAAGCAATTAGTAATAAATTAGAAACCAATCACAGCATTAGGAAGGATTTTCCCGCTGCAGTGGATATAATATCTCATCAATCCCATGTGGTGTAAGCCAATACATGTTAAAATCGATCGCATTCTCTGAAAAAGTTTCTTTTGAAACTGTTGAGTTTTTGAAACCTTTACAACCTTGGGATCTTATTCTTCATAGAAATTTTAAAATTTTCATTGAGAGGGGATATATTTCCAGGTTTGGTATAGGACAAGGAACTGATAGCAAGGGAAACTTAACGGCCAACACAATTTTACACTCTTGGATAACTATTCGCAAATCCATCGTAAAATCTTAATTATCCCTTTGACTTTGGCAACCGTTGAGAAGATTAACTAACGCAGCTCTAAGATCAAAACTTTAATCTTAATAATAACAACTGAAAACTGGAGTTTGGATTGGTCAACGCTTGTTTAAGGTACTTATATTTTAGCAATAATAATTGTATTTTAAAATTCCTAAAATTTAAGTCTTCAGCTTTTGAAATTATATCTGTTTACTAACGAATTAATATTCAATGTTAATAAAGGAGCGGAAGATAGTTATGGCCAGTTCTGACTGTTTGCTTTGCAAATGCAAAGAAATTGCAAACCCACCCTGTGAATCTATAGAAGTAGGATGTCTGAAGAAAACTTTTGCTCGTGTGACGAAAGTCAACCTGAAGGAGGTTGACCAGCCGGAGGTATTTTGTCGTATTTGTACACAAATTTTGCGAGACCTGAAAATAGCCTATGAATTCTACGATGCATCAAAGCAAGCAAAACATGAACTTGAAGTTAAAATACGAGAACGTTACCACAACAATAAAGAAATTGGCAGCCGCTCCGATTCCTCTTTAGAGGATTTACGTTGTTTGAAGAATATCAAGGAATCCGCAGCAGAGAATCTTTTGACAATGTGTACTGGAAGTACAATGCCTGGACCATTGCTAAATGGTGCAATTTCTCCTGAAGAATCAAACTTTCCTTTGTCAGCATCAGATCGTGTAAAATCCGTGGATAACGAAACAGGTATGCAAATAGAATGCATAATTAAACTGCTCTGTAACCATCATACTTACTTTAGAGTAATGAAAATGATTTTCCAAATATTTCAGAACCCAAATCTACTTATTTCCAAACTGAAAATTCCTTTGCTAACCATGAAAATACAGAATGCGTTTCTCATTTGGAGGTGGATCTCTACTCACCAAAAGTGGATTATATAAATTGCCCAAATGAAGGACAAAGTTGTGATGCTCTTTTACAAGAAACAAAATCTTTGAAAGCTGTTCTGAAATCATCACTTAAGAGATCTCAGTCTGAACTTACAAAACAGCAATACAAACGAAATTCGAATAATTGGTTGCATCTAACCTCCATGTCTGATGAGGAACTGCATGCTTTGACCATGAGAAACACTGATCATAATTCTGGAACACGTATTACGAGATCAACTGTGAAGACTAAGCAGGCTGAAGGAAATAAAAGGCATTCTGAAAACGATCGCGTGTCGTTCAATAAAGTGTATGCTCTGTGGACGGATAAAAATGGAAAC
>JABJWA020000293.1:0-21038 GCA_020352615.2 Yoshiicerus persimilis | reverse complement strand
ACGGAATTTATTTTCGTACTCATAACCAGGAGCGGTTATTGTGACGTTAAAACGGGTACTAGCGCATTCCAAATCGAATTGCGTGTTTTTAAAATCTAGAATACGCGTTTCGTAGGAAGATTCCTGATTCAAGGACGCCAAATGTATAAAAGGTGTTCTTAAAAATTTGTCAGCTCTTTGGGTTGAGTTAGAACTCCTTGTTAAGCGAGATGTTGCACCGAAAGCTTCAAAACATACCATTTAATATATTTCACTTTACATCTTATACGGCTGAAAATTATTAGTTGCGCGAATATCAATGTTAATACCTGAAAATAACCCAAAAAATGTTTGCTTACAATTAATAAATTTTTGTCCTTACAAATCTCTGCTGTATCTATCCAGAATCTGAAGTTTGTTTTAAGACTTCGTTCTTGATTTAGTAATGAACTTCTGGAGTTTCTATTTTTTCGGACTTTCTTAGAAAGTGCGATTCCTGGGGCCCTAGTTTCTGTTACTGCTTTCAAGGTTTCTTCACGCAGGTTAAAACCACAATAAAACTGACCATACATTCTGAGCTGTGTAACGAAGAATCCGTTAAATGGCTCGTAACGCAAAGGCAGCAATGGTTCAGTGATATTTCCATTTTCATACCAAATAGTTAATTCACCTCCAAACTGATTTATAGCAAACTGCATGTCATCCGGGTTGGGTGTTATACATGAGCACTGCCAAGGATAATTTTTAGACACCCGTATTTCCGTTAGTAGATTTTCTCCATTGTATGTCGGTGGTGTTATATCCCCCAACCATCTTACCGTTGCTGGTAAACTTCTATCTTTGTAGGTAGAAGGAAAAGCACACAACAAAAATTTAGTCAATCTTTGTATAATACGTCAAATAAAGGAAAACGTTGATTTTCTGCTACCTTTATTTAAAGTATATCAAAATTATTATTATTATATACATTACTGTCGCGTAAGCAGAGTTTTTCTTGTATTAATTGTATTCTGTGTGTATGTAGTTTTGGGCTTACGCCGTGTAGAATAATTTCCATGCATTGCTATATTGAATTCATTATTGTTGTGTGTGTAATGTATAATAATTAGTTGGAGAGTTGGTGAGTAGACCGTATTGAAGATTGAACCTGACAATTGATTAATTTAGTCATAAAATTACCTGTACGTTCTTCTTTAGCAGTTTCTCGACATTTAATTGAAAATAAACTAAAGTTTAATTAGGTACATTTTGTTTTGAGCCTAATTATTACCGAATCAGTTTAGGTCACATCACATCGTAAGTCATAAACATAAAACACACGTTGGGGTTAATTCGGAGGCTATCTGTTTTGTCGACCCCCAACAATTACAGTATAATCTTTGTTGAACAGATTTATAGTAATAATTTGATTTTACCTTGCCAAGGGTAAAATGACCAAGTTTGAGTAGTTTGAAATTGAAAATAAAACATTAACAACATTTTTAATTAACCTAAGCTTCCATTTACGCCAAAACTACTTTGCCAACGGTAAACTGAATAAGTTTGAATAGTTTGACATTGAAAATAAAACATTTAACAATAAGAAATTTCTTTCAATTATTAAATTTTTATTAATTACTACTAAATTTAAATTATTAAATTTTATCACAATGATTTCTATTTAAGTATAAACTTACGGGAGAAATGCCAGAGCACTTCAATCTTACTAGCTTCTTCGAATTCGATATTAAAAAAGCTATATTTCACTGAAGTAACCCCGAAAGAATTGTGTGTATAAGGTGGTGGAAAAATCTTAAGTTGGTACAAATATGTCGAAACATCCGAGTAATCTTTCACGACTCTTCCCCATTTCATTTTGGAAAGGAACTTGTGGGGAACACCGAATTCGAATACAACATCTGCGTAAATCGGACGATTAGATGAACAAATGAATGAAATGTTTGTCACTGCTGGAGATGTTTCCACAATAAGAGAATTGGAATTTCCCGTTTCATTAAGACATTGCACGGGACCACTGTTGGGGACATAATCCAAGTTAACAATGCAATCCAACGAAATTGGTGTTACGAAATCATCCAGTAAGATTTTGATCCCACATTCAGTAGACTCAATTGCCGGCACAATGTCAATGTCTGAAAAACCTTTAGTTTCAGTTATTATTCTTGCCAGTTGAAACAAAGCAAAACTGATTAATGATGTTGACATAACCATATTCATATTTTTTGCACACTATTCTATTGTTATCAAATTTTTAAATCCTATGTTTTGTGATGACACCAAATATATTACATTCCTTTATTATTAGTTTATTAGTGTTATTGTGAAGACATTTAATTTTGGAATATTACTTTCCAATTTCATGGAAAGCTAATTTTTTTCGGCTTTCACAAACTTAAGCGTTTATAAATAAGTTCTGTATTTCTATTTCTACATATCGCTATCGCTATTTATGTATTTATCGTACGATCGCTACGATATGTATATAGCGATATATATAGCGATAGCGATATATGTATATATATACATATATTATAAATTAATGTATATTATATAACATATATATATATATATATTAATATATTATAAAAATTATTAATATTGAAATAAAATCATAACTTAAATTTTACTCTTTTTAAAAAAAATTTTTAAAAAATTTTTAAAAAGAGTAAAATTTAAAATAAACATAATTATATAAAGAAAAGTTTGATTCTAGCTTAAAAATTAATATATTAATTTTATTACATATATTAAGGTAGTAATATTTATTATACAATAAATGATATAAAAAATTTAAAAATAATAAGAAGATTTTGTGCCAGCATCTGCGGTTAGACAAAATATTATTTTAATTGTAATTAGTTAATTGAAAATATTTTATTTATTTTAATAATTTTTAAATAATTGAAAATTTGTAGGTGAAATTATTTTCTTTATTAATAACTATTTTTTTTTTTTTAAAAAGATTATTTTTTGAGACCTGGATTAGATACCCAGTTATTTTATTTATAAAATTTAACTTAAGTAGTAGATTTGATTTGAAACTTAAAGAATTTGGCGGTTATTTATTCTTTTTAGAGGAACCTGTTATTTAATCGATAGTCCACGTTTTCCTTACTTTTTTAATAATTTATATATCGTTGTTTGAAGAGTTAATTAAAAAGTTAATTCTATTATTTTAATTAAAATAATAACAAATCAAGGTGTAGTTTATAAAAAGGTGTAAATGGGTTACATTTATTTTTTTTTATTGAATTAGATTTTTAAATATATTTATGAAATTGGATTTATTAGTAATTTTATTATAGAGTTTAAATGAACTGAGTTCTAAGTAATGTACATATCGCCCGTCACTCTCTTTTTTAAAGAGATAAGTCGTAACAAAGTAGGTTTTTTGGAAAAATAATCTAGAATCATAATGGAGCTTGAGGTAAAGCTTTTTATTTACAATAAAATTATTGTTTTTCGAAAAACACTTTATGAATATCTATTTTATATATTAATTTTGTTTCTTTTTATTTATTAAATAAATAAGGATTTTTTAAAAAAATGGTTAACAGTAATGTTTATTTAAATATATTTTATTAATATTTTTTTCTACCTTTTGTATAAGTGCTTTTATAATTTTATATTTATATATAATTCTCGAATAATTAAGATTTAATTTGAAAAATATTGTTTTGTTGAATTAAAAAATAAATTTTATTTTAGTTCTTATATGGGTTTCATTTAATTTATATCTAGTTAATAAATACTTAAATTTAGTTTAAAATATTTTGTTGTATTATTTATTTTAATAAATTAATAGATAGATTATTTTATTTTTAAATGGATTATCTTTTAAAATATTTTTATTTAGTAAATTAAATTTATTATATTTTTATTAATAGGCTTAAAATCAGCTTTTATTTTAAAAAAGTTATTTTTTATAATTGAATTTTATATATTTAATTTTATTTTCTATATAAATTTATGTTTGGTTTGTTTATTTAACTTAAACAATAATTAAAAGATTAGTATATGAATATTTATATTTATTATTTATTGTTATAAAAATAAAAATTTAACTTGGCAATAAAAATTTCAAATGTTTAACAAAAACATTTCTTATAGATTATTTTATAGGTAAAACCTGCCCACTGTAACAAATGAAGGGCCGCGGTATCTTGACCGTGCAAAGGTAGCATAATCATTAGTCTTTTAATTGGGGAATGGAATGAATGGTTAAATGATTTTTTTCTATTATTTTTGTTATAATAATTTAAAAATTTGATTTTAAGTGAAAATACTTAATTTTTTTAAATAGACGATAAGACCCTATAGAATTTTATTTTATTTTTCTTTAAGTAAGGTAATTAATAGTTTAATTGGGGCAATTTTAGAATATAAATAATTTCTTAAATGTGATTTTTTAATAATCTTTTATATTAGTTTAAAAAAATTACCTTAGGGATAACAGCGTAATTACTATTAAGAGTTCTTATCGACATAGTAGATTGCGACCTCGATGTTGAATTAAATTTATTTATGGGAGCAGAATTTCATAAAAATTAGTCTGTTCGACTATTAAATTTTTACATGATTTGAGTTCAGACCGGTGTAAGCCAGGTTAGTTTCTATCTTTTAATAATAATTATTTATTTTAGTACGAAAGGATTAGATAATTTTATTTTTTTAAATTAACTTGGCAGAATTAGTGTACTAGATTTAGAATTTAGAAATAAAACTTTATAAGTTTTAGTTAATAATTAGGTATTTTATTATTTATTTAAATATAATTTTATCATATTTGTTGTTATTAATTGGTGTTTTGGTTAGTGTTGCATTTATTGTTTTACTAGAGCGAAAAGTTTTAGGTTATATTCAGATTCGTAAAGGTCCTAATAAGGTTGGTTATTTAGGTATTTTTCAGTCTTTTGGAGATGCTATTAAGCTTTTTGTTAAGGAACAATTAATTCCTTTAAATTCTAATTTAATTCCTTATTATTTGTCACCAGTTTTTTCATTATTTATTATGATATTGTTATGAAGTTTAATGCCTTATTTTTCTTCTTACATTAGTTTTAATCTTAGTGGTTTATTTTTTTTTGTTGTACAAGATTTGGGGTTTATACATTGATAGCAAGAGGTTGGTCTTCTAATTCAAATTATTCATTATTAGGGGCCATCCGAGGGGTAGCTCAAACTATTTCTTATGAAGTAAGAATAGCTCTAATTTTTTTAAGAATAATTTTTTTGCTAAGTTCTTTTAATTTTAAGATTTTTACTGATATACAATATATGTTTTGATTTGTTGTGTTGTTCTATCCTTTATTTTTTTGTTGGTTGACTTCCAGATTAGCTGAGACTAATCGAACTCCTTTTGATTTTGCTGAAGGGGAATCTGAGTTAGTTTCTGGTTTTAATATTGAATATGGAAGAGGGGGTTTCGCTTTATTATTTTTAGCAGAATATGGTATAATTATTTTTATAAGATATTTAATTGTTTTAATATTTCTTGGGGGATCAGAAGGTAGTTTTGTTATTTTTAATATTAAATCAATTTTTATTAGTTTTGTTTTTATTTGAGTTCGTGGAACACTTCCACGTTATCGTTATGATAAACTCATGTATTTAGCTTGAAAGATTTTTTTGCCTTTGTCTTTAAATTTTATGTTGTTTTATTGTTTTTTAAAATTATTTTTCTTTTAGTGTACAATTTCTAGAGGTTAGTAGGTTGGGAGCTAAGTCTTTTAAGTGATATTAATTCTGAAAACTCTTTTTGACCACTTGTCCTTTTAAGCTATAGAGGAAGATAGCTTGAAATAGGTTAGTGTACAATTTCTAGAGGTTAGTAGGTTGGGAGCTAAGTCTTTTAAGTGATATTAATTCTGAAAACTCTTTTTGACCACTTGTCCTTTTAAGCTATAGAGGAAGATAGCTTGAAATAGGTTAGTGTACAATTTCTAGAGGTTAGTAGGTTGGGAGCTAAGTCTTTTAAGTGATATTAATTCTGAAAACTCTTTTTGACCACTTGTCCTTTTAAGCTATAGAGGAAGATAGCTTGAAATAGGTTAGTGTACAATTTCTAGAGGTTAGTAGGTTGGGAGCTAAGTCTTTTAAGTGATATTAATTCTGAAAACTCTTTTTGACCACTTGTCCTTTTAAGCTATAGAGGAAGATAGCTTGAAATAGGTTAGTGTACAATTTCTAGAGGTTAGTAGGTTGGGAGCTAAGTCTTTTAAGTGATATTAATTCTGAAAACTCTTTTTGACCACTTGTCCTTTTAAGCTATAGAGGAAGATAGCTTGAAATAGGTTAGTGTACAATTTCTAGAGGTTAGTAGGTTGGGAGCTAAGTCTTTTAAGTGATATTAATTCTGAAAACTCTTTTTGACCACTTGTCCTTTTAAGCTATAGAGGAAGATAGCTTGAAATAGGTTAGTGTACAATTTCTAGAGGTTAGTAGGTTGGGAGCTAAGTCTTTTAAGTGATATTAATTCTGAAAACTCTTTTTGACCACTTGTCCTTTTAAGCTATAGAGGAAGATAGCTTGAAATAGGTTAGTGTACAATTTCTAGAGGTTAGTAGGTTGGGAGCTAAGTCTTTTAAGTGATATTAATTCTGAAAACTCTTTTTGACCACTTGTCCTTTTAAGCTATAGAGGAAGATAGCTTGAAATAGGTTAGTGTACAATTTCTAGAGGTTAGTAGGTTGGGAGCTAAGTCTTTTAAGTGATATTAATTCTGAAAACTCTTTTTGACCACTTGTCCTTTTAAGCTATAGAGGAAGATAGCTTGAAATAGGTTAGTGTACAATTTCTAGAGGTTAGTAGGTTGGGAGCTAAGTCTTTTAAGTGATATTAATTCTGAAAACTCTTTTTGACCACTTGTCCTTTTAAGCTATAGAGGAAGATAGCTTGAAATAGGTTAGTGTACAATTTCTAGAGGTTAGTAGGTTGGGAGCTAAGTCTTTTAAGTGATATTAATTCTGAAAACTCTTTTTGACCACTTGTCCTTTTAAGCTATAGAGGAAGATAGCTTGAAATAGGTTAGTGTACAATTTCTAGAGGTTAGTAGGTTGGGAGCTAAGTCTTTTAAGTGATATTAATTCTGAAAACTCTTTTTGACCACTTGTCCTTTTAAGCTATAGAGGAAGATAGCTTGAAATAGGTTAGTGTACAATTTCTAGAGGTTAGTAGGTTGGGAGCTAAGTCTTTTAAGTGATATTAATTCTGAAAACTCTTTTTGACCACTTGTCCTTTTAAGCTATAGAGGAAGATAGCTTGAAATAGGTTAGTGTACAATTTCTAGAGGTTAGTAGGTTGGGAGCTAAGTCTTTTAAGTGATATTAATTCTGAAAACTCTTTTTGACCACTTGTCCTTTTAAGCTATAGAGGAAGATAGCTTGAAATAGGTTAGTGTACAATTTCTAGAGGTTAGTAGGTTGGGAGCTAAGTCTTTTAAGTGATATTAATTCTGAAAACTCTTTTTGACCACTTGTCCTTTTAAGCTATAGAGGAAGATAGCTTGAAATAGGTTAGTGTACAATTTCTAGAGGTTAGTAGGTTGGGAGCTAAGTCTTTTAAGTGATATTAATTCTGAAAACTCTTTTTGACCACTTGTCCTTTTAAGCTATAGAGGAAGATAGCTTGAAATAGGTTAGTGTACAATTTCTAGAGGTTAGTAGGTTGGGAGCTAAGTCTTTTAAGTGATATTAATTCTGAAAACTCTTTTTGACCACTTGTCCTTTTAAGCTATAGAGGAAGATAGCTTGAAATAGGTTAGTGTACAATTTCTAGAGGTTAGTAGGTTGGGAGCTAAGTCTTTTAAGTGATATTAATTCTGAAAACTCTTTTTGACCACTTGTCCTTTTAAGCTATAGAGGAAGATAGCTTGAAATAGGTTAGTGTACAATTTCTAGAGGTTAGTAGGTTGGGAGCTAAGTCTTTTTTTAAAAATTATTAAAGGAGTTTAACCTTTTTTAAATACTTTCAAGGTATTGACTTAGACGTTCAGACAAATAATTATTTTTTATTAATATAGAAATCTCATATTTTTGTAATTAAAGGGTTAATTAAATAATATAAAAAATATAAAATAGTAAGAATTTGCCCTGTAATAATATATGGTTCTTCAACTGGTCGTGCTCCAATTCATGTCAATAGAATTACTCAATTAATAAATAATCAAAAATTAATTTGATTGATAGGGTAAAATTGATTTCCTTTAATTACAGATTTTTGGGAAAATGGTAAAATTAATAGAATAGCAATTGATAAAACTAATGAGATTACCCCCCCTAATTTGTTAGGAATAGATCGAAGAATGGCGTAGGCGAAAAGAAAATATCATTCAGGTTGAATATGAACTGGTGTAACTAATGGATTAGCTGGGATAAAATTTTCTACATCACCTAGTAAATTTGGGTAAATTAATGAAATAATTATTAAGAATAGGATATTAATTAAAAACCCAAAAATGTCTTTATAGGTAAAATATGGGTGAAAATAAATTTTATCTATATTAGAGTTAATACCAATGGGGTTTCTTGATCCTGTTTGGTGAAGAAAAATTAAATGAACCATTATTAAAGCTAGAATAATAAAAGGTAAAATGAAATGTAAAGAAAAAAACCGTGTTAAAGTTGCATTATCAACTGCGAATCCACCTCAAACTCATTGGACTAACATAGTCCCAATATAGGGCACAGCCGATAAAAGATTTGTAATTACTGTAGCCCCCCAAAAAGATATTTGTCCTCATGGAAGAACATAACCAAGGAATGCTGTTGCTATAACTGCAAATAAAATTAATACCCCTACAGTTCATGTCTCTTTTAAGTAGAAAGAGGAATAATAAATTCCTCGCCCTACATGTAAGTAAAGACAAATAAAAAAGAATGAAGCTCCATTTATGTGAATATAGCGTAGTTCTCAGCCGTTATTAACATCTCGATTAATGTGAATAATTCTATCAAATGCAATTGAGATGTCTCTAGTATAATGTATCGCTAAAAATAACCCTGTGATAATTTGAATAATTAAACATAGGCCCAATAGGGATCCTATGTTTCATCATGCTGAGATATTAATTGGTGCAGGTAATCTAATAAGTGATCTATTGATTATTTTAATTAAAGGATGTTTTTTTTTTAAGTTTGTCATTACTAATGAGTCGAACGTAAAGGGCCTTTTATAAAAGAAGTGATTTTAACTACTACGACCAAAGTGAGTAGAAGGTAGATTATTGAAAATACTGTCATATTTATAATTATTTTTGAAAATAGTTTAAAGATTGTTTCAATTAATTCATTTTTGTTGTTTTTAATAGTTTGATTATTAAATAAGGTAATAAATATAAAAAAGAATAAATATGAAATTGTTAAACTTTTAATAATGTCTTTTTTCACTATTTTGAATTTTTCATTAGATGCAAGCCTTGAAATATAAATAAATAAAATTATAATTCCCCCTAAAAAAATCAAAAATAAAATATAAGAAAATCATCTTATATTTAAGTAGGTTCATAATATAATACAAAGGATAAGAGTTTGTATAATAATTACTATTATTATTATAATTGGGTGTGAAGTAAACATGAATGATGTACTTATAATAAGTGTAATAAGTCTCATTGATTTAATTTCAATCAGAAAGTAGTTTATGTAATAAAATAAAGGCTTTGGAAGTTTTTGAAAATATTTTTATTCTTTTTGAAGTTTTTATAAATTTTATTTATTTTTTGGTTTACAAGACCAATGTTTTTTTATAAACTATAAAAACTTATTTATTTAAATTTTAGTTATTTGTATTTATTACTTAGAGGGATATGAATTTTTAGTTCAAAACGGGAACATTTACTTTCTGCTTTGTTGGCTTTAGAGTTTATGGTTTTAGGTGTTTTTTTTTTCTTTTATATAAATTTGTTTATAATGTTTGGTTTGTATTCTTTAATTTATTTAACTTTAACAGCTTGTGAAGGGGCTTTAGGTTTATCATTATTAGTAAATATAAGACGAACTCATAGAGGTGATTATTTTAGGACTTTTAATAGTATTAATTAATGATAAAAATTTTATTTTTTTTATTATTTTCTTTATTTTATATTAATAAAAAAATAAATTATGGTTTTGTTTATATGTATTTTTTATTAATATTTATATTGATAGGTGAGATGTTTACAGGTTCTGTTAATAAAATTTTAAATAAGATAATAATATTAGATAGGTTGTCTTTATTATTATTAGTTCTAAGAGCTTGAATTAGAATTTTAATAATTTTGAGAAGAAGGGTAATTTTTAATAAGGGTAACACTGGGGATAAGTTTGTCTTTGTAGTAACAATTTTGTTGTTGAGTTTATTACTTAGTTTTATATCAATAAATCTATTAATGTTTTATTTTTTTTTGAATTTTCTTTAATTCCTACATTAGTGTTAATTATAGGTTGAGGTTATCAACCTGAACGAATTCAGGCTGGTGTTTATTTTTTATTTTACACATTGACAGCTTCATTGCCTTTATTATTAATATTAATTTTAGTTAATATAAAGTTGTTTACATTAAATTATTTATTTTTTATAAATTTAAGTTCAACAGGGCTAATAAGTTATTTTATCTTATTTTCTTTGTTGATAGCATTTTTAGTTAAAATACCTCTTTTTATATTTCATCTTTGACTTCCTAAGGCTCATGTTGAAGCCCCAGTGTCTGGGTCAATAATTTTAGCTGGGGTATTATTGAAGCTAGGGGGATTTGGTTTGTGTCGTGTATTTAAGCTTATTTCATTGAATTTAATAAAAATTAATAGTTATTTAATTGGTTTAAGTCTTTTTTCAATAATTTATGTTGGTTTAATCTGTTGCCGAACAAGAGACCTTAAGGCTTTAGTTGCTTATTCTTCTGTAGCCCATATAGGGTTGGTGGTTTGTGGAATTTTTAGTTATTATATAATTGGGTTTACTGGGTGTTTATTAATATTAGTAGCTCATGGAATTTCTTCTTCAGGTTTATTTTGTATAGTAAATTTATATTATGAGCGATCTCATAGACGAAGAATTTTTTTGAATAAGGGCTTGATATTAACTTCATCAGTTTTTACTTTAATGTTTTTTATATTATGTATTTCTAATGTCTCTGCCCCCCAACAATTAATTTATTATCAGAAATTATTTTAATATCAAGAATTATAAGAGTGGATTTTTTTATAGTTTTTATTTTCCCTTTAGGTTCATTTCTCGGTATAATTTTTACTATATTTATATTTTCTTATACTCAACATGGAAAGTTGTATGGCTTGTCTTTTTCAAGAGTTTCCCCTAATATAAATGAATATAATGTTCTATTGTTACATATTGCTCCTTTAAATTTTTTGATTTTAAAATCAGAAATTTTTGTTTACTAATAACTAAATTTACATAGTTTAAAAAAAATTTAAATTTGTGGAGTTTAAGATGATAAATATTTATTTGTAGATAATTAAAAATTTAATAAAAGTTTCTTATTATATTTCTTTTATATTATTAGTTGCTAGGTTTGTTAGAATGTATATATCTTTATCATTTTTATTAAGTTATAAGACATTATTTATTGAATGAGAAGTATTTTCTTTAAATTCTTTTGTTGTAATTATAACTTTGCTTTTTGATTGAATAAGTTTAATGTTTATGAGTTTAGTAATGTTTATTTCTTCAATAGTTTTATTTTATAGTAATTTTTATATAGGAAACGACAAGTATGTTTATCGTTTTATTATGTTAGTTTATTTATTTGTTTTGTCTATACTTTTATTAATTATTAGACCAAATATAATCAGAATTCTGTTAGGGTGAGATGGTTTAGGTTTAGTTTCTTATTGTCTAGTAGTTTATTATCAAAATGAAAAATCTGCTAATGCTGGAATATTAACAATTTTAAGAAATCGAATTGGTGATTTAGCTATTTTATTAAGAATTGCTTGGCTGTTAAATTTTGGTTCGTGGAATTTTTATTATTTTCAATATCTAATAAGATTTAATGAATTAAAATTTGTTTTATTTATAATAGTTTTAGCTGCTATAACAAAAAGAGCACAAATTCCTTTTTCAGCGTGATTGCCAGCCGCAATGGCTGCTCCCACCCCAGTGTCTTCATTAGTTCATTCATCAACCTTGGTAACAGCTGGGGTTTATTTATTAATTCGTTTTAACGAAGTGTTAGGATTAAATAAATTTTTATTTTTTATTTCAATTATAACCATATTAATATCTGGTATTAGAGCGAATTTTGAAATAGACTTAAAAAAAATTATTGCTTTGTCAACTTTAAGACAATTAGGTGTTATGATAATAACTTTATCCTTAGGGTTTTACGAGTTGTCTTTTTTTCATTTACTTAGACATGCTTTATTTAAGTCTTTATTATTTTTATGTGCAGGGGTAATAATTCATGGAATAGGAGACATTCAGGATATTCGTTATATAGGGGGTATTACTTTAAATTTACCTGTAGTTTCCATTTATTTCATAGGTTCTTCTTTATCTCTTTGTGGTTTTCCTTTTTTATCCGGTTTTTATTCTAAGGATTTGATCTTAGAAATTTATTTTATAGGATCTTTAAATTATTTTATATTATTATTAATTTATTTATCTATGATATTAACTCTACTTTATTCTTTCCGTTTAATTTATTTTATATATTTCAAAAATTTATCGATCAAAATAATAAATCAGCTTAACGAGGAAAAGGGAATATATAATCCTATGTTATTTTTATTTTTTTTTTCTGTATCAGGAGGTTCTATAATAAAATGGTTAATATTTCCCACTTTTTATGTAAATATACCTTTTTTTATAAAAAATATAGTTCTTTTGGGTTTATTTTTTTTTTTTTTTTTTTTTTTTTTTTTTTTTTTTTAAAAATATTTTATTAATAAATTTAAGTTTTAATATAATAAAGCTTTATTTAGGTTTAATGTGGTTTATGCCTAAATTATCTACTGTATTACTTTATCCTTTATTAAAAGTAGGTTCTTATTTTTTAAAAAATTTTGATCAGGGTTGGTTAGAAGGTTTAAGTGGTCAATATATTTATAATAAAGTTTCTATCAGTTCATTAAAATTAGATTTTTTTAATAATTTAAATCTTAAATCTTATGTTTTAGTTTTCTTTTTTTTATGTTTATTATAGTGTTGGTTATTTAATAGTTGATAAATTATTATTATTAAATTATTATTAAATTATTATTATTAAATTATTATATTAAATTATTATATTAAATTATTATATTAAATAATAATTTCAATATTTTTATTTGCTTATTGTAAGATTATTTAAGTAGCTTAATTTTAGAGCGTGATATTGAAGATATTAAAGTAAAATTTATTTTTCTTAAATAATTTTAATAAATGATTTTATTTTTTTTCAATGAAAATGAAAGGTTTTATTTTAAACTACAAAATTTAGAAAAGAAACGGAATTTAACCGCTTAAAATTTAAGTTAGAAGCTTAATTTATTTCTAAAATACTTTTCTTTAAAAGGAGAATTTATTCTCTAAGCAATCATTAACAATGATTATCTAATAATTTAGATTCTTTTAATTAAAATAAGGGCTATATAGCCATAAATCAGGTCGAAATTGATCGCAAAAGGTTCGCTTCTTATTTAAGATTAACTTTTACAAGTACTTTCTGAATGCAACCCAGATGTTATTATTAACTATATTCCTAAAATTTTCATTGTAGGGCCCCTTGATTTCACTCATGAAATAATCCTAAAATCAAAATTATTAGAAATAGAATTAACAAATTAGATCAGTATATAAATCTTATAAGTTTAAAGATAATTGGTAGAGGTATAATAAGTGTAATTTCTACATCAAAAATTAAAAAAATTACAGCAATTAAGTAGAATTGAAGAGAGAATGGGATTCGAGATGATCTTTTAGGGTCAAACCCGCATTCAAATGGAGATGGTTTTTCTCGTTCATTTTTTTTTTGAGAGAAATAGTACTATTAATTATAATTAGAATTGAAGAAATTAATATTGATATTAATGCAATTATTAGTATTATATTTTCCTAAATTTAGGTCCTTATAGTTGGAAGCTATATATACTTTATACTAAAAATATATTATCTACCTCATCAGTAAATTCTTATATAAAGAAAAAGTCATACTACGTCAACGAAATGTCAGTATCAAGCAGCTGCTTCAAACCCGAAATGATGATGAGAAGAAAAATGATTTATTGAGTGTCGTAAGAAACAAACAATTAAAAAAGTTGTCCCAATAATAACATGGATACCATGAAATCCAGTAGCCAGAAAAAAAGTTGAGCCATATACTGAATCTGAAATTGAAAAAGATGCTTCTCAGTATTCTATAGCTTGAAGTGCAGTGAAATAAATTCCTAGAATAATAGTAATTATAAGTCTTTGGTAACCTTGGGTAAAGTTATTTTCTATAATTGCATGATGGGCCCAAGTGACAGTAAAACCTGATGATAAAAGGATAATAGTATTTAAAAGTGGAACTTGAAATGGGTTAAATGGAGAAATTCCTACTGGTGGTCATTGTATACCGATTTCTATAGTAGGTGATAAACTTCTATGAAAGAATGCTCAAAAAAAACTAAAAAAAAATAAAACTTCTGAGACAATAAAAAGAATTATTCCTCATCGTAGGCCTTTAGTAACAATAAATGTATGAAGCCCTTGGTATGTTCCTTCTCGTGAGATATCTCGTCATCATTGATAAGATGAGATAATTAGAATAGAAATTCCTAAAAAAAATAAGTTTATTGAATAAGAATGAAATATTTTAGTAATCCCTGAAGTTAATGTTAAAGCACCAATTGCTCTTGTAATAGGTCATGGTCTTTGGTCAACTATATGAAATGAATGATCTTTTTTAATTATCATTATTAGTGTCTTGTAATTTCTCTAGAGTAGAGTGTAGAAAGAACTGAGAATACATAAGATTGAATTACTGCAACTGCTCTCTCTAAGGTCAGAAGAAGAATTTGTACTAGAATAAGTCTTATTAGGATTAAGTTGTTTCTTTCTGCTGTCTGATTTCCTAATAATGTTATTAAAAGGTGGCCTGCAATTATATTAGCAGTTAAACGAACAGCTAAGGTCAAAGGTCGAATTACATTACTAATTGTTTCAATAAGTACTATAAAAGGTATAAGTATTGTTGGTGTACTTTGTGGTACAAGATGGGCAAATATATATTTAGTGTAATTAATTCATCCGAATATTATAAATGATAGTCAGATTGGTAGAGATAGGGTTAAAGTTAGAATTAAGTGCCTAGTTCTTGTGAAAATATAAGGGAATAGCCCTATAACATTATTTATGAAAATAAATAAAAATATTCTGATGAACATAATAGTACTTCCTTTAAAGGCTGATGGCCCTAATAAAAGTTTAAATTCTGAATGAATAAATTTTAATAATCTAATTAAAGTAAAGTTGACTCGTGATGGGATAATTCAAAATAATGGAAAAATTATAATAAAAATTAATGATCTTGATCAATTAGAAAATAAAGCTGTTGAAGAAACAGGGTCAAAAATAGAAAATAAATTAGTTATCATGATCATTTAATTTTAAAGTTATTAGTTTTTTTTCTTATTTCTTCTTTAATTAATACGTTAGGGAAGGATATGAAGTAAATTTTAATTATAATTGTGATTATTAAAAGAATGAACATTAAAAATAAATATCTTCAGTATATTGGCGATATTTGTGGAATAAAAATATACTAAAAAAAAAGTTTTTTAAACTTGACAAGTTTATATTTTATATAAATTAATATTTTTTTTCACTAAAAACATTTGTTAATATGTTATAAAGTGGTTTAAGAGACCATTACTTACTTTCAGCCATTTAGTGAGATTATTTTGTTGATTCAAGAGATAAATTTTTTAGAAGAGATTCTTTCAATAACAATAGGTATAAATCTATGATTAGCCCCGCAAATTTCTGAACATTGTCCAAAGAATAAACCAGGTCGGTTAATAAAAAATCTAACTTGGTTTAGTCGACCTGGAACAGCATCAGCTTTAACCCCCAAGGAAGGAACAGTTCATGAATGGAGTACGTCATATGATGAAATAAGAATTCGAACTTGAGAATTTATTGGTACGCATGTTCGGTTATCTACGTCAATTAAACGGAATGATCTTTCATTTATTTCATTTTCTGGGGTTATATAAGAGTCGAATTCAACATTGTTAAAATCTGAATATTCGTATGATCAGAATCATTGATGTCCGATTGATTTAATAGTAATTGCTGGTTTAAATACTTCATCAAGAAGATAAAGTAGTTTAATTGAAGGAATACCAATAAAAATTAAGATAAAAGATGGGGAGATAGTTCAGAATAGTTCTAGTGATTGATATTCTAATATATTTCGATTTATATTGATGTTAAAGTAAGTTGATATAAGGTTATATCCTACAACTGTAATAATTAAAATAAGGATAGTGTTAATATGATCATTAAAGAAGATTAATTGTTCTATTAGTGGAGAAGAGGCGTTTTGAAATCCCATGTTAGATCAAGTAGGAATTATTAATAAAATATATATTATTTATAATTAGAACTTAACTCTAATGCACTTATCTGCCATATTAATATTATTTGTAGATTAAAGTTAATTCATTATAAGTGTGGTCTGATGGAGGGTTATTAATTATTCATTCAATTGAGGAGGAGTTAATATGTGTATTAAGAATAGGATGATTAGAAGATATTCTTTCTCATAAAATAAAACTGAAAAATACAACTGCTACTAATGAAATATAACTTCCTAACGAAGAAATAATATTTCATAGAGTATAAGCGTCTGGGTAATCAGAATAACGTCGTGGCATACCATTAAGTCCTAAGAAATGTTGTGGAAAAAATGTTAAATTTACCCCCACAAATATAATAATAAATTGAATTTTTAATCATGTAGGGTTTATAGATGTACCTGTAAATAAAGGTATTCAATGAATAAGTCCTGCTATAATAGCAAAAACAGCCCCTATAGATAGAACATAATGGAAATGAGCAACAACATAATAAGTGTCATGAAGAACAATATCAATTGATGAGTTTGATAATACA
This sequence comes from Yoshiicerus persimilis, assembly GCA_020352615.2. Lineage (NCBI taxonomy): Eukaryota > Metazoa > Arthropoda > Collembola > Entomobryomorpha > Tomoceridae > Yoshiicerus > Yoshiicerus persimilis. Next base: position 3,983 of record JABJWA020000293.1, on the reverse strand, counting down.
ATTCCTGTTAGCCCTCCTATTGTAAATAAGAAAACAAACCCTATTGCTCATAAAAGTGAAGGTGTTATAAATAAAAGAGAACCTTGAAGAGTAGCAATTCACCTAAAAATTTTTACTCCTGTGGGAACAGCAATAATTATTGTTGCGGCTGTAAAATAGGCTCGTGTGTCTACATCTATTCCTACAGTGAATATGTGATGGGCTCAAACAATAAAGCCTAGAAGTCCAATTGCTATTATGGCATAAATTATACCTAGTTGTCCAAAAGTTTGTTTTTTACCTCTTTCAAATGTAATAATATGAGAAATTATACCAAACCCTGGAAGAATTAAAATATAAACTTCAGGATGCCCAAAAAATCAAAATAGATGTTGATAAAGAATTGGGTCACCACCACCCGCTGGGTCAAAGAAAGATGTATTTAAGTTACGATCAGTTAATAGTATTGTAATTGCCCCAGCTAAAACAGGTAGGGATAGAAGTAGAAGAATTGCTGTTAAGAATACGGATCAAACAAATAAAGGTTTTTTATCTCAGCTTATATTTGGAGTTCGTATATTAATAATTGTGGTAATAAATTTACTGCACCTAAAATAGACGATGCACCTGCTAAATGTAGCCTAAAAATTGAGAGATCTACTGAGGCCCCAGCGTGAGCGATACCTGATGCTAATGGGGGATACACTGTTCATCCAGTTCCTGCCCCTCTTTCTACTAAACCTCCTGATAAAAGTAGAAGTAAAGAAGGGGGTAGCAATCAAAATCTAAGGTTATTTATTCGTGGGAATGCCATATCAGGGGCACCAATTATTAATGGGACAAGTCAGTTTCCAAACCCCCCAATTATAATTGGTATAACTATAAAAAAAATTATAATAAAAGCGTGAGCGGTTACTATTACATTATAAATTTGGTCATCTCCAATGAATCTTCCTGGTTGTCCTAATTCTAAGCGAATAATAACACTAAAAGCTGTTCCTACTATGGCGGATCACACACCAAAGATTAAATATAAAGTTCCAATATCTTTATGATTTGTTGAAAATAATCATCGGTTCGATAGTATGTCTGATTTAAGTGTTAAACTGTAAATTTAATTAAGAAGTTTACTTCTGCTGTCAAAGTTTAAAATTCAAAAATTATTGAATGTAAATTGCAAATTTATATGTGTTAAAATTTAACTTAAACTTTAAAGTTTAAAAGTTTATTTCTTTTATTTAAGGCTTTGAAGGTCTTGAGTTTAGTTAACTTAAAACTTTAAATCAAGACAATCATGAATGGTATAATTAAATTTAGTAAAATTGAATAGATTATTAATGGAGTAGTTAATTTTGTATTATTTTTAATTTTTTTATTAAATCTTATAATTCTTGAATTAAAAGTTATAAGGAAATAGATTGTTTTAAAATAAAAAAATAGTCTTAGTAGTGATGATGAAATTATAGTTGTAATGAGGATTATTCTAAATTTAAATTCTAGGAGTTTAAAAATAACTAAAAATTTTCCTAGAAAACCTAATAAAGGAGGAAGTCCACCTAAGGAAAGCATATTTAAAGAAAATATTATTTTAATAATTATAGAAAAATTTTTGAAAATTATTTCCTTAATAGTTTTAAAATTAAGTAAATAAAGTAAAGAGATTAGTCTTATTGAGATAAAGGAGTAAATTAGAAAATAATTTACTCAGATTTTAAAATTAAAGTAAATGATTGAAATTATTCACCTGGAGTGAGAGATAGAAGAGTAGGTTAAGATCTTTTTGATTGAATTTTGATTAAATCCCCCTAAGGCACCTACAATAGCACTTAATATAATAAATATAGTAAATAATGTTCTAAAAACAAAAGAAAATAAAATAAAAGGAGCAATCTTTTGTCATGTTAATATAATAAAACATTGTTTTCATGCTATTGTTTCTATCACCTGAGGAAATCAAAAATGAAATGGTGGGATTCCAGCTTTGATTATTAAAGTAGATAAAATTAATATGTCATTATTAACAATTATGTTTAATTTAAATGATAAAAACCTAAATAATGAGAAAATTAAAAATAATGTTGAAGATATAGCTTGAACGAGAAAATATTTAATTGTTGCTTCAGTTGAGGAAGAATTAAATTTATTAATAATTAGAGGAATAATTATTAATAAATTTAATTCTAAACCTATTCATCTTGTAAACCAAGAGGAGGAAGACGAAGCAACAATAGTTCCTACTATAAGTAAGAAAATTATAATTATTTCATAAAATTTTATAAAAATTATAAAAAGAAAGATTTAACTTACATAGATGAGGTATGAACCCAATAGCTTTGGGTTCATACCTCATCTATACTATATTATATATCTATAATCTATAATCTTAATATACCCTGAGTATACCCTGAATACTCAGGGTATTATAGATTATATAATTATAGATTATATCTGTATATATATAATGGGTAAATTAATGAAATAATTATTAAGAATAGGATATTAATTAAAAACCCAAAAATGTCTTTAAAAAAAACAAAAAAAAACAAAAAAAAACAAAAAAAAACAAAAAAAAAGGCAATAAATTTACGAATTATTTTTTTATAAATATTTTAAAGTAACTTAATTTTATATAGAAAATAATGATTATAAACTAAATAAAATGCCTGATTTAATAGGGCTATTTTGATAGAATAGATAATGTATACTTATACTTTTATTTTTTTTTATAAACAATAGGATAAACTATTTCTAATGATAACAAAAATCACTGTTCAATTAAACTAATTTATAAAAATAAGCTAAAAAAGCTATTGGGTTCATACCTCATCTATGTAAGTTAAATCTTTCTTTTTATAATTTTGAAGAGTTAATTAAAAAGTTAATTCTATTATTTTAATTAAAATAATAACAAATCAAGGTGTAGTTTATAAAAAGGTGTAAATGGGTTACATTTATTTTTTTTTATTGAATTAGATTTTTAAATATATTTATGAAATTGGATTTATTAGTAATTTTATTATAGAGTTTAAATGAACTGAGTTCTAAGTAATGTACATATCGCCCGTCACTCTCTTTTTTAAAGAGATAAGTCGTAACAAAGTAGGTTTTTTGGAAAAATAATCTAGAATCATAATGGAGCTTGAGGTAAAGCTTTTTATTTACAATAAAATTATTGTTTTTCGAAAAACACTTTATGAATATCTATTTTATATATTAATTTTGTTTCTTTTTATTTATTAAATAAATAAGGATTTTTTAAAAAAATGGTTAACAGTAATGTTTATTTAAATATATTTTATTAATATTTTTTCTACCTTTTGTATAAGTGCTTTTATAATTTTATATTTATATATAATTCTCGAATAATTAAGATTTAATTTGAAAAATATTGTTTTGTTGAATTAAAAAATAAATTTTATTTTAGTTCTTATATGGGTTTCATTTAATTTATATCTAGTTAATAAATACTTAAATTTAGTTTAAAATATTTTGTTGTATTATTTATTTTAATAAATTAATAGATAGATTATTTTATTTTTAAATGGATTATCTTTTAAAATATTTTTATTTAGTAAATTAAATTTATTATATTTTTATTAATAGGCTTAAAATCAGCTTTTATTTTAAAAAAGTTATTTTTTATAATTGAATTTTATATATTTAATTTTATTTTCTATATAAATTTATGTTTGGTTTGTTTATTTAACTTAAACAATAATTAAAAGATTAGTATATGAATATTTATATTTATTATTTATTGTTATAAAAATAAAAATTTAACTTGGCAATAAAAATTTCAAATGTTTAACAAAAACATTTCTTATAGATTATTTTATAGGTAAAACCTGCCCACTGTAACAAATGAAGGGCCGCGGTATCTTGACCGTGCAAAGGTAGCATAATCATTAGTCTTTTAATTGGGGAATGGAATGAATGGTTAAATGATTTTTTTCTATTATTTTTGTTATAATAATTTAAAAATTTGATTTTAAGTGAAAATACTT
>JABJWA020000292.1:0-21070 GCA_020352615.2 Yoshiicerus persimilis | reverse complement strand
TTTTGGGGTGGTAGTTTTTAGGTGGTAGTTTTGAGGTGGTAGTTTTGAGGTGGTAGTTTTGAGGTGGTAGTTTTGAGGTGGTAGTTTTGAGGTGGTAGTTTTGAGGTGGTAGTTTTGAGGTGGTAGTTTTGAGGTGGTAGTTTTGAGGTGGTAGTTTTGATGTGGTAGTTTTGGAGTGGAAGTTTTGGAGTGGTAGTTTTGGAGTGGTAGTTTTGGAGTGGTAGTTTTGGAGTGGTAGTTTTGGAGTGGTAATTTTGGAGTGGTAGTTTTGGAGTGGTAGTTTTGGAGTGGTAGTTTTGGAGTGGTAGTTTTGAGGTGGTAGTTTTGGAGAAGTAGTTTTGGAGTGGTAGTTTTGAGGTGGTAGTTTTGGAGAAGTAGTTTTGGAGTGGTAGTTTTGAGGTGGTAGTTTTGGAGAAGTAGTTTTGGAGTGGTAGTTTTGGAGTGGTAGTTTTGAGGTGGTAGTTTTGAGGTGGTAGTTTTGAGGTGGTAGCTTTGAGGTGGTAGTTTTGAGGTGGTAGTTTTGAGGTGGTAGTTTTGAGGTGGTAGTTTTGAGGTGGTAGTTTTGAGGTGGTAGTTTTGGAGTAGTAGTTTTGGAGTGGTAGTTTTGAGGTGGTAGTTTTGAGGTGGTAGTTTTGAGGTGGTAGTTTTGAGGTGGTAGTTTTGAGGTGGTAGTTTTGAGGTGGTAGTTTTGAGGTGGTAGATTTGAGGTGGTAGTTTTGAGGTGGTAGTTTTGAGGTGGTAGTTTTGAGGTGGTAGTTTTGAGGTGGTAGTTTTGAGGTGGTAGTTTTGAGGTGGTAGTTTTGAGGTGGTAGTTTTGAGGTGGTAGTTTTGGAGTGGTAGTTTTGGAGTGGTAGTTTTGATGTGGTAGTTTTGAGGTGGTAGTTTTGAGGTGGTAGTTTTGAGGTGGTAGTTTTGAGGTGGTAGTTTTGAGGTGGTAGTTTTGAGGTTATAGTTTATAGGTGGTAATTTTGAGGTGGTTGTTTTGAGGTGGTAGTTTGGATGGGTTAGCTTTATATTCTTTGAATCTTGATTTACCTTTAGAAATTTCGATTGGTGTTCTGCGAATCTTGATTTACTATTCAAGATTTGGATTGGTGTTTTAAGAATTTGGATTTACGTTTGGAAATTTCGATTGGTGTTCCACGAATCTTCATTTACATTTCAAAATATCAATTGGTGCAATAGGAATCTTTATTTACCTTTCAAAAGTTTGATTGGTATTCTGCGATTTTTGATTTGCCTTTCGAAATTTCGATTGGTATTTTGTGAATCTCGATTTAGTTATCAAAAGTTCGATTAGTGTTTTACGAATCGTATCATCAAGAGTGTTTTATTAGGTGTGCACTTTTAAGTGTGTATTTTTAAGGGCGTATATTTTAGGGTGCCTCTTTAGGAGTGTATATTTAAATGTGTATAATCAAGGGTGTATTTTTAGGAGTGTATATTAAAAGGTGTATATTTAAGATTGTTTTTAAGTGGGTATATTTTGAGTTGCATTTTTAAGGGGGTATTTTTAATAGTGTATATTTAAGGGTGTATATTTAAGAGTGTATCTTTAAGGGTGTATATTTAGAGGTGCATTTTTAAGGGTGTATGTTTAAGGCTGTATATTTAACGGTGCAATTTGAAGGGGGTATTTTTAAGGGTGTATATTTAAGGGTGTATATTTAAGGGTACCTTTTTAAGGGTGTATTTTTAAAGGTGAATATTTAAGGGTGTATTTTTAAGGGTGTATATTTAAGGGTGTACAATTAAGGGTGCGTTCTTAAGGGTGTATTTTTAAGGGTGAATATTTGAGGGTGTATTTTTAAGGGTGTATAATTAAGCGTGTATTTCCAAGGGTGTATTTTTAAGGGTATATATTTAACCGTATATTTTCGAAAGTGTATCTTTATGGGTGTTTATTTTAGGGTGTTTTTTTAAACGTGGTAGGTTTGAGGTGGTAGTTTTGAGGTGGTAGTTTTGAGGTGGTAGATTTGAGGTGGTAGTTTTGAGGTGGTAGTTTTGAGGTGGTAGTTTTGAGATGGTAGTTTTGAGGAGGCAGTTTATAGGTGGTAGTTTTAAGGTGGTAGTTTTGAGGTGGCAATTTTGGGGTGGTTGTTTTGAGGTGGTAGTTTGGATGGGTTAGCTTTATATTCTTTGAATCTTGATTTACCTTTAGATATTTCTATTGGTATTTTACGAATATTGATTTACCTTTCAAATTTGGATTGTTATTCTACGAATTTTGATTTACCTTTCGAAATTTCGATTGGTGTTCTGCGAATCTTGATTTACTATTCGAGATTTGGATTGGTGTTTTACGAATTTTGATTTACGTTTCGAAATTTCGATTGGTGTTCCACGAATCTTTATTTACCTTTCAAAATATCAATTGGTGCAATAGTAATCTTTATTTACCTTTCAAAAGTTTGATTGGTTCTCTGCGGTTTTTGATTTGCCTTTCGAAATTTCGATTGGTATTTTGTGAATCTCGATTTATTTTTCAAAAGTTCGATTAGTGTTCTACGAATCGTATCATCAAGAGTGTTTCTTAGGTGTGCACTTTTAAGTGTGTATTTTTAAGGGCGTATATTTTAGGGTGCCTCTTTAGGAGTGTATATTTAAATGTGTATAATCAAGGGTGTATTTTTAGGAGTGTATATTAAAGGGTGTATTTTTAAGCTTGTTTTTAAGTGGGTATATTTAAAGGTGTATTTTGAAGGGTGCATATTTAGAGGTGCATTTTTAAGGGGGTATTTTTAATAGTGTATATTTAAGGGTGTATATTTAAGAGTGTATCTTTAAGGGTGTATATTTAGAGGTGCATTTTTAATGGTGTATATTTAAAAGTGCCTTCCTAAGGGTGTATTTTTAAGGGTGAATATTTAAGGGTGTATTTTTAAGGGTGTATATCTAACCGTAGATTTTCGAAGGTGTATTTTTATGGGTGTTTATTTGAGGGTGTTTTTTTAAACGTGGTAGTTTTGAGGTGGTAGTTTTGAGGGGGTAGTTTTGAGGTGGTAGTTTTGTGGTGGTAGTTTTGAGGTGGTAGTTTTGAGGTGGTAGTTTTGAGGTGGTAGTTTTGAGGTTGTAGTTTTGAGGTGGTAGTTTTGAGGTGGTAGTTTTGAGGTGGTAGTTTTGAGGTGGTAATTTTGGAGTGGTAGTTTTGGAGTGGTAGTTTTGGAGTGGTAGTTTTGAGGTGGTAGTTTTGAGGTGGTAGTTTTGGAGTGGTAGTTTTGGAGTGGTAGTTTTGTGGTGGTAGTTTTGAGGTGGTAGTTTTGAGGTGGTAGTTTTGAGGTGGTAGTTTTGAGGTGGTAGTTTTGAGGTGGTAGTTTTGAGGTGGTAGTTTTGAGGTGGTAGTTTTGAGGTGGTAGTTTTGAGGTTATAGTTTATAGGTGGTAATTTTGAGGTGGTTCTTTTGAGGTGGTAGTTTGGATGGGTTAGCTTTATATTCTTTGAATCTTGATTTACCTTTAGAAATTTGGATTGGTATTTTACGAATATTGATTTACCTTTCAAATTTGGATTGTTATTCTACGAATTTTGATTTACCTTTCGAAATTTCGATTGGTGTTCTGCGAATCTTGATTTACTATTCAAGATTTGGATTGGTGTTTTAAGAATTTGGATTTACGTTTGGAAATTTCGATTGGTGTTCCACGAATCTTCATTTACATTTCAAAATATCAATTGGTGCAATAGGAATCTTTATTTACCTTTCAAAAGTTTGATTGGTTCTCAGCGGTTTTTGATTTGCCTTTCGAAATTTCGATTGGTATTTTGTGAATCTCGATTTAGTTTTCAAAAGTTCGATTAGTGTTCTACGAATCGTATCATCAAGAGTGTTTTTTAAGGTGTGCACTTTTAAGTGTGTATTTTTAAGGGCGTATATTTTAGAGTGCCTCTTTAGGAGGTTTTATTTAAATGTGTATAATCAAGGGTGTATTTTTAGGAGTGTATATTAAAGGGTGTATTTTTAAGCTTGTTTTTAAGTGGGTATATTTAAAGGTGTATTTTGAAGGGTGCATATTTAGAGGTGCATTTTTAAGGGGGTATTTTTAATAGTGTATATTTAAGGGTGTATATTTAAGAGTGTATCTTTAAGGGTGTATATTTAGAGGTGCATTTTTAATGGTGTATATTTAAAAGTGCCTTCCTAAGGGTGTATTTTTAAGGGTGTATATCTAACCGTAGATTTTCGAAGGTGTATTTTTATGGGTGTTTATTTGAGGGTGTTTTTTTAAACGTGGTAGTTTTGAGGTGGTAGTTTTGAGGGGGTAGTTTTGAGGTGGTAGTTTTGTGAAGGTAGTTTTGAGGTGGTAGTTTTGAGGTGGTAGTTTTGAGGTGGTAGTTTTGAGGTGGTAGTTTTGAGGTGGTAGTTTTGAGGTGGTAGTTTTGAGGTGGTAGTTTTGAGGTGGTAATTTTGAGGTGGTAGTTTTGAGGTTGTAGTTTTGGAGTGGTAGTTTTGAGGTGGTAGTTTTGAGGTGGTAGTTTTGGAGTGGTAGTTTTGGAGTGGTAGTTTTGGAGTGGTAGTTTTGGAGTGGTGGTTTTGGAGTGGTAGTTTTGGAGTGGTAGTTTTGGAGTGGTAGGGTTGGTGTGGTAGTTTTGAGGTGGTAGTTTTGGAGTGGTAGTTTTGGAGTGGTAATTTTGGAGTGGTAGTTTTGGAGTGGTAGTTTTGGAGTGGTAGTTTTGGAGTGGTAGTTTTGGAGTGGTAGTTTTGGAGTGGTAGTTTTGGAGTGGTAGTTTTGGAGTGGTAGTTTTGGAGTGGTAGTTTTGGAGTGGTAGTTTTGGAGTGGTAGTTTTGGAGTGGTAGTTTTGGAGTGGTAGTTTTGGAGTGGTAGTTTTGGAGTGGTAATTTTGGAGTGGTAGTTTTGGAGTGGTAGTTTTGGAGTGGTAGTTTTGGAGTGGTAGTTTTGGAGTGGTAGTTTTGAGGTGGTAGTTTTGGAGTGGTAGTTTTGATGTGGTAGTTTTGAGGTGGTAGTTTTGAGGTGGTAGTTTTGAGGTGGTAGTTTTGAGGTGGTAGTTTTGAGGTGGTAGTTTTGAGGTGGTAGTTTTGAGGTGGTAGTTTTGAGGTGGTAGTTTTGAGGTGGTAGTTTTGAGGTGGTAGTTTTGAGGTGGTAGTTTTGAGGTGGTAGTTTTGAGGTTATAGTTTATAGGTGGTAATTTTGAGGTGGTTCTTTTGAGGTGGTAGTTTGGATGGGTTAGCTTTATATTCTTTGAATCTTGATTTACCTTTAGAAATTTCGATTGGTATTTTACGAATATTGATTTACCTTTCAAATTTGGATTGTTATTCTACGAATTTTGATTTACCTTTCGAAATTTCGATTGGTGTTCTGCGAATCTTGATTTACTATTCAAGATTTGGATTGGTGTTTTAAGAATTTGGATTTACGTTTGGAAATTTCGATTGGTGTTCCACGAATCTTCATTTACATTTCAAAATATCAATTGGTGCAATAGGAATCTTTATTTACCTTTCAAAAGTTTGATTGGTATTCTGCGATTTTTGATTTGCCTTTCGAAATTTCGATTGGTATTTTGTGAATCTCGATTTAGTTATCAAAAGTTCGATTAGTGTTTTACGAATCGTATCATCAAGAGTGTTTTATTAGGTGTGCACTTTTAAGTGTGTATTTTTAAGGGCGTATATTTTAGGGTGCCTCTTTAGGAGTGTATATTTAAATGTGTATAATCAAGGGTGTATTTTTAGGAGTGTATATTAAAAGGTGTATATTTAAGATTGTTTTTAAGTGGGTATATTTTGAGTTGCATTTTTAAGGGGGTATTTTTAATAGTGTATATTTAAGGGTGTATATTTAAGAGTGTATCTTTAAGGGTGTATATTTAGAGGTGCATTTTTAAGGGTGTATGTTTAAGGCTGTATATTTAACGGTGCAATTTGAAGGGGGTATTTTTAAGGGTGTATATTTAAGGGTGTATATTTAAGGGTACCTTTTTAAGGGTGTATTTTTAAAGGTGAATATTTAAGGGTGTATTTTTAAGGGTGTATATTTAAGGGTGTACAATTAAGGGTGCGTTCTTAAGGGTGTATTTTTAAGGGTGAATATTTGAGGGTGTATTTTTAAGGGTGTATAATTAAGCGTGTATTTCCAAGGGTGTATTTTTAAGGGTATATATTTAACCGTATATTTTCGAAAGTGTATCTTTATGGGTGTTTATTTTAGGGTGTTTTTTTAAACGTGGTAGGTTTGAGGTGGTAGTTTTGAGGTGGTAGTTTTGAGGTGGTAGATTTGAGGTGGTAGTTTTGAGGTGGTAGTTTTGAGGTGGTAGTTTTGAGATGGTAGTTTTGAGGAGGCAGTTTATAGGTGGTAGTTTTAAGGTGGTAGTTTTGAGGTGGCAATTTTGGGGTGGTTGTTTTGAGGTGGTAGTTTGGATGGGTTAGCTTTATATTCTTTGAATCTTGATTTACCTTTAGATATTTCTATTGGTATTTTACGAATATTGATTTACCTTTCAAATTTGGATTGTTATTCTACGAATTTTGATTTACCTTTCGAAATTTCGATTGGTGTTCTGCGAATCTTGATTTACTATTCGAGATTTGGATTGGTGTTTTACGAATTTTGATTTACGTTTCGAAATTTCGATTGGTGTTCCACGAATCTTTATTTACCTTTCAAAATATCAATTGGTGCAATAGTAATCTTTATTTACCTTTCAAAAGTTTGATTGGTTCTCTGCGGTTTTTGATTTGCCTTTCGAAATTTCGATTGGTATTTTGTGAATCTCGATTTATTTTTCAAAAGTTCGATTAGTGTTCTACGAATCGTATCATCAAGAGTGTTTCTTAGGTGTGCACTTTTAAGTGTGTATTTTTAAGGGCGTATATTTTAGGGTGCCTCTTTAGGAGTGTATATTTAAATGTGTATAATCAAGGGTGTATTTTTAGGAGTGTATATTAAAGGGTGTATTTTTAAGCTTGTTTTTAAGTGGGTATATTTAAAGGTGTATTTTGAAGGGTGCATATTTAGAGGTGCATTTTTAAGGGGGTATTTTTAATAGTGTATATTTAAGGGTGTATATTTAAGAGTGTATCTTTAAGGGTGTATATTTAGAGGTGCATTTTTAATGGTGTATATTTAAAAGTGCCTTCCTAAGGGTGTATTTTTAAGGGTGAATATTTAAGGGTGTATTTTTAAGGGTGTATATCTAACCGTAGATTTTCGAAGGTGTATTTTTATGGGTGTTTATTTGAGGGTGTTTTTTTAAACGTGGTAGTTTTGAGGTGGTAGTTTTGAGGGGGTAGTTTTGAGGTGGTAGTTTTGAGGTGGTAGTTTTGAGGTGGTAGTTTTGAGGTGGTAGTTTTGAGGTGGTAGTTTTGAGGTTGTAGTTTTGAGGTGGTAGTTTTGAGGTGGTAGTTTTGAGGTGGTAGTTTTGAGGTGGTAATTTTGAGGTGGTAGTTTTGAGGTTGTAGTTTTGGAGTGGTAGTTTTGAGGTGGTAGTTTTGAGGTGGTAGTTTTGGAGTGGTAGTTTTGGAGTGGTAGTTTTGTGGTGGTAGTTTTGAGGTGGTAGTTTTGGAGTGGTAGTTTTGAGGTGGTAGTTTTGAGGTGGTAGTTTTGAGGTGGTAGTTTTGAGGTGGTAGTTTTGAGGTGGTAGTTTGAGGTGGTAGTTTTGAGGTTATAGTTTATAGGTGGTAATTTTGAGGTGGTTCTTTTGAGGTGGTAGTTTGGATGGGTTAGCTTTATATTCTTTGAATCTTGATTTACCTTTAGAAATTTGGATTGGTATTTTACGAATATTGATTTACCTTTCAAATTTGGATTGTTATTCTACGAATTTTGATTTACCTTTCGAAATTTCGATTGGTGTTCTGCGAATCTTGATTTACTATTCAAGATTTGGATTGGTGTTTTAAGAATTTGGATTTACGTTTGGAAATTTCGATTGGTGTTCCACGAATCTTCATTTACATTTCAAAATATCAATTGGTGCAATAGGAATCTTTATTTACCTTTCAAAAGTTTGATTGGTTCTCAGCGGTTTTTGATTTGCCTTTCGAAATTTCGATTGGTATTTTGTGAATCTCGATTTAGTTTTCAAAAGTTCGATTAGTGTTCTACGAATCGTATCATCAAGAGTGTTTTTTAAGGTGTGCACTTTTAAGTGTGTATTTTTAAGGGCGTATATTTTAGAGTGCCTCTTTAGGAGGTTTTATTTAAATGTGTATAATCAAGGGTGTATTTTTAGGAGTGTATATTAAAGGGTGTATTTTTAAGCTTGTTTTTAAGTGGGTATATTTAAAGGTGTATTTTGAAGGGTGCATATTTAGAGGTGCATTTTTAAGGGGGTATTTTTAATAGTGTATATTTAAGGGTGTATATTTAAGAGTGTATCTTTAAGGGTGTATATTTAGAGGTGCATTTTTAATGGTGTATATTTAAAAGTGCCTTCCTAAGGGTGTATTTTTAAGGGTGTATATCTAACCGTAGATTTTCGAAGGTGTATTTTTATGGGTGTTTATTTGAGGGTGTTTTTTTAAACGTGGTAGTTTTGAGGTGGTAGTTTTGAGGGGGTAGTTTTGAGGTGGTAGTTTTGTGAAGGTAGTTTTGAGGTGGTAGTTTTGAGGTGGTAGTTTTGAGGTGATAGTTTTGAGGTTGTAGTTTTGAGGTGGTAGTTTTGAGGTGGTAGTTTTGAGATGGTAGTTTTGAGGTGGTAATTTTGGAGTGGTAGTTATGTAGTGGTAGTTTTGGAGTGGTAGTTTTGAGGTGGTAGTTTTGAGGTGGTAGTTTTGGAGTGGTAGTTTTGGAGTGGTAGTTTTGGAGTGGTAGTTTTGGAGTGGTAGTTTTGGAGTGGTAGTTTTGGAGTGGTAGTTTTGGAGTGGTAGTTTTGGTGTGGTAGTTTTGAGGTGGTAGTTTTGGAGTGGTAGTTTTGGAGTGGTAATTTTGGAGTGGTAGTTTTGGAGTGGTAGTTTTGGAGTGGTAGTTTTGGAGTGGTAGTTTTGGAGTGGTAGTTTTGGAGTGGTAGTTTTGGAGTGGTAGTTTTGGAGTGGTAGTTTTGGAGTGGTAGTTTTGGAGTGGTAGTTTTGGAGTGGTAGTTTTGGAGTGGTAGTTTTGGAGTGGTAGTTTTGGAGTGGTAGTTTTGGAGTGGTAATTTTGGAGTGGTAGTTTTGGAGTGGTAGTTTTGGAGTGGTAGTTTTGGAGTGGTAGTTTTGGAGTGGTAGTTTTGAGGTGGTAGTTTTGGAGTGGTAGTTTTGATGTGGTAGTTTTGAGGTGGTAGTTTTGAGGTGGTAGTTTTGAGGTGGTAGTTTTGAGGTGGTAGTTTTGAGGTGGTAGTTTTGAGGTGGTAGTTTTGAGGTGGTAGTTTTGAGGTGGTAGTTTTGAGGTGGTAGTTTTGAGGTGGTAGTTTTGAGGTGGTAGTTTTGAGGTGGTAGTTTTGAGGTTATAGTTTATAGGTGGTAATTTTGAGGTGGTTCTTTTGAGGTGGTAGTTTGGATGGGTTAGCTTTATATTCTTTGAATCTTGATTTACCTTTAGAAATTTCGATTGGTATTTTACGAATATTGATTTACCTTTCAAATTTGGATTGTTATTCTACGAATTTTGATTTACCTTTCGAAATTTCGATTGGTGTTCTGCGAATCTTGATTTACTATTCAAGATTTGGATTGGTGTTTTAAGAATTTGGATTTACGTTTGGAAATTTCGATTGGTGTTCCACGAATCTTCATTTACATTTCAAAATATCAATTGGTGCAATAGGAATCTTTATTTACCTTTCAAAAGTTTGATTGGTTCTCAGCGGTTTTTGATTTGCCTTTCGAAATTTCGATTGGTATTTTGTGAATCTCGATTTAGTTTTCAAAAGTTCGATTAGTGTTCTACGAATCGTATCATCAAGAGTGTTTTTTAAGGTGTGCACTTTTAAGTGTGTATTTTTAAGGGCGTATATTTTAGAGTGCCTCTTTAGGAGGTTTTATTTAAATGTGTATAATCAAGGGTGTATTTTTAGGAGTGTATATTAAAGGGTGTATATTTAAGATTGTTTTTAAGTGGGTATATTTAGAGGTGCATTTTTAAGGGGGTATTTTTAATAGTGTATATTTAAGGGTGTATATTTAAGAGTGTATCTTTAAGGGTGTATATTTAGAGGTGCATTTTTAAGGGTGTATGTTTAAGGCTGTATATTTAACTGTGCAATTTTAAGGGGGTATTTTTAAGGGTGTATATTTAAGGGTGTATATTTAAGGGTACCTTTTTAAGGGTGTATTTTTAAAGGTGAATATTTAAGGGTGTATATTTAAGGGTACCTTTTTAAGGGTGTATTTTTAAAGGTGAATATTTAAGGGTGTATTTTTAAGGGTACCTTTTTAAGGGTGTATTTTTAAAGGTGAATATTTAAGGGTGTATTTTGAAGGGTGTATATTTAAGGGTGTACATTTAAGGGTGCGTTCTTAAGGGTGTATTTTTAAGGGTGAATATTTGAGGGTGTATTTTTAAGGGTGTATAATTAAGCGTGTATTTTCAAGGGTGTATTTTTAAAGGTGTTTATTTTAGGGTGTTTTTTTAAACGTGGTAGTTTTGAGGTGGTAGTTTTGAGGTGGTAGTTTTGATGTGGTAGTTTTGGAGTGGTAGTTTTGCAGTGGTAGTTTTGAGGTGGTAGTTTTGGAGTGGTAGTTTTGGAGTGGTAGTTTTGAGGTGGTAGTTTTGAGGTGGCAGTTTTGGAGTGGTAGTTTTGGGGTGGTAGTTTTGAGGTGGTAGTTTTGGAGTGGTAGTTTTGGAGTGGTAGTTTTGAGGTGGTAGTTTTGAGGTGGTAGTTTTGGAGTGGTAGTTTTGGAGTGGTAGTTTTGAGGTGGTAGTTTTGGAGTGGTAGTTTTGAGGTGGTAGTTTTGGAGTGGTAGTTTTGGAGTGGTAGTTTTGAGGTGGTCGTTTTGGAGTTGTAGTTTTGGAGTGGTAGTTTTGGAGTGGTAGTTTTGGAGTGGTAGTTTTGGAGTGGTAGTTTTGAGGTGGTAGTTTTGAGGTGGTAGTTTTGAGGTGGTAGTTTTGGAGTGGTAGTTTTGGAATGGTAGTTTTGAGGTGGTAGTTTTGGATTGGTAGTTTTGAGGTGGTAGTCTGAAGGTGGTAGTTTTGAGGTGGTAGTTTTGAGGTGGTAGTTTTGAGGTGGTATTTTTGGGGTGGTATTTTTGAGGTGGTAGTTTTGAAGTGGAAGTTTTGAGGTGGTAGTTTTAAATTAGTAGTTTTGAGGTGGTAGTTTGAAAGTGGTAGTTTTGAGGTGGTAGTTTTGGAGTGGTAGTTTTGAGGTGGTAGTTTTGGATTGGTAGTTTTGAGGTGGTAGTTTTGGAGTGGTAGTTTTGAGGTGGTAGTTTTGAGGTGGTAGTTTTGAGGTGGTAGTTTTGGAGTGGTAGTTTTGGAATGATAGTTTTGGAGTGGTACTTTTGGAGTGGTATGGTTGGAGTGGTAGTTTTGAGGTGGTAGTTTTGGAGTGGTAGTTTTGGAGTGGTAGTTTTGAGGTGGTAGTTTTGAGGTGGTAGTTTTGAGGTGGTAGTTTTGAGGTGGTAGTTTTGAGGTGTTAGTTTTGAGGTGGTAGTTTTGAGGTGGTAGTTTTGAGGTGGTAGTTTTGAGGTGGTAGTTTTGAGGTGGTAGTTTTGAGGTGGTAGTTTTGAGGTGGTAGTTTTGAGGTGGTAGTTTTGAGGTAGTAGTTTTGAGGAGGTAGTTTTGAGGTTGTAGTTTTAGAGGCGGTAGTTTTGGGGTTGTAGTTTAGCGGCGATAGTTTTAAGGTGGCATGAAAACTAAATACCATGGTGTTAAAACTAAATGCCATGGCGGTCAAACTAAATGTCATGGCGTTCAAACTAAATGCCATGGCGGTCAAACTAAATGTCATGGCGTTAAAACTAAATGCCATGGCGTTCAAACTAAATGCCATGGCGTTAAAACTAAATGCCATGGCGTTCAAACTAAATGCCATGGCGTTAAAACTAAATGCCATGGCGTTCAAACTAAATGCCATGGCGTTAAAACTAAATGCCATGGCGTTCAAACTAAATGCCATGGCGTTCAAACTAAATGCCATGGCGTTCAAACTAAATGCCATGGCGTTCAAACTAAATGCCATGGCGTTCAAACTAAATGCCATGGCGTTCAAACTAAATGCCATGGCGTTCAAACTAAATGCCATGGCGTTAAAACTAAATGCCATGGCGTTCAAACTAAATGCCATGGCGTTAAAACTAAATGCCATGGCGTTCAAACTAAATGCCATGGCGTTAAAACTAAATGCCATGGCGTTCAAACTAAATGCCATGGCGTTCAAACTAAATGCCATGGCGTTAAAACTAAATGCCATGGCGTTCAAACTAAATGCCATGGCGTTAAAACTAAATGCCATGGCGTTAAAACTAAATGCCATGGCGTTAAAACTAAATGCCATGGCGTTAAAACTAAATGCCATGGCGTTAAAACTAAATGCCATGGCGTTAAAACTAAATGCCATGGCGTTAAAACTAAATGCCATGGCGTTAAAACTAAATGCCATGGCGTTAAAACTAAATGCCATGGCGTTAAAACTAAATGCCATGGCGTTAAAACTAAATGCCATGGCGTTAAAACTAAATGCCATGGCGTTAAAACTAAATGCCATGGCGTTAAAACTAAATGCCATGGCGTTAAAACTAAATGCCATGGCGTTAAAACTAAATGCCATGGCGTTAAAACTAAATGCCATGGCGTTAAAACTAAATGCCATGGCGTTAAAACTAAATGCCATGGCGTTAAAACTAAATGCCATGGCGTTAAAACTAAATGCCATGGCGTTAAAACTAAATGCCATGGCGTTAAAACTAAATGCCATGGCGTTAAAACTAAATGCCATGGCGTTAAAACTAAATGCCATGGCGTTAAAACTAAATGCCATGGCGTTAAAACTAAATGCCATGGCGTTAAAACTAAATGCCATGGCGTTAAAACTAAATGCCATGGCGTTAAAACTAAATGCCATGGCGTTAAAACTAAATGCCATGGCGTTAAAACTAAATGCCATGGCGTTAAAACTAAATGCCATGGCGTTAAAACTAAATGCCATGGCGTTAAAACTAAATGCCATGGCGTTAAAACTAAATGCCATGGCGTTAAAACTAAATGCCATGGCGTTAAAACTAAATGCCATGGCGTTAAAACTAAATGCCATGGCGTTAAAACTAAATGCCATGGCGTTAAAACTAAATGCCATGGCGTTAAAACTAAATGCCATGGCGTTAAAACTAAATGCCATGGCGTTAAAACTAAATGCCATGGCGTTAAAACTAAATGCCATGGCGTTAAAACTAAATGCCATGGCGTTAAAACTAAATGCCATGGCGTTAAAACTAAATGCCATGGCGTTAAAACTAAATGCCATGGCGTTAAAACTAAATGCCATGGCGTTAAAACTAAATGCCATGGCGTTAAAACTAAATGCCATGGCGTTAAAACTAAATGCCATGGCGTTAAAACTAAATGCCATGGCGTTAAAACTAAATGCCATGGCGTTAAAACTAAATGCCATGGCGTTAAAACTAAATGCCATGGCGTTAAAACTAAATGCCATGGCGTTAAAACTAAATGCCATGGCGTTAAAACTAAATGCCATGGCGTTAAAACTAAATGCCATGGCGTTAAAACTAAATGCCATGGCGTTAAAACTAAATGCCATGGCGTTAAAACTAAATGCCATGGCGTTAAAACTAAATGCCATGGCGTTAAAACTAAATGCCATGGCGTTAAAACTAAATGCCATGGCGTTAAAACTAAATGCCATGGCGTTAAAACTAAATGCCATGGCGTTAAAACTAAATGCCATGGCGTTAAAACTAAATGCCATGGCGTTAAAACTAAATGCCATGGCGTTAAAACTAAATGCCATGGCGTTAAAACTAAATGCCATGGCGTTAAAACTAAATGCCATGGCGTTAAAACTAAATGCCATGGCGTTAAAACTAAATGCCATGGCGTTAAAACTAAATGCCATGGCGTTAAAACTAAATGCCATGGCGTTAAAACTAAATGCCATGGCGTTAAAACTAAATGCCATGGCGTTAAAACTAAATGCCATGGCGTTAAAACTAAATGCCATGGCGTTAAAACTAAATGCCATGGCGTTAAAACTAAATGCCATGGCGTTAAAACTAAATGCCATGGCGTTAAAACTAAATGCCATGGCGTTAAAACTAAATGCCATGGCGTTAAAACTAAATGCCATGGCGTTAAAACTAAATGCCATGGCGTTAAAACTAAATGCCATGGCGTTAAAACTAAATGCCATGGCGTTAAAACTAAATGCCATGGCGTTAAAACTAAATGCCATGGCGTTAAAACTAAATGCCATGGCGTTAAAACTAAATGCCATGGCGTTAAAACTAAATGCCATGGCGTTAAAACTAAATGCCATGGCGTTAAAACTAAATGCCATGGCGTTAAAACTAAATGCCATGGCGTTAAAACTAAATGCCATGGCGTTAAAACTAAATGCCATGGCGTTAAAACTAAATGCCATGGCGTTAAAACTAAATGCCATGGCGTTAAAACTAAATGCCATGGCGTTAAAACTAAATGCCATGGCGTTAAAACTAAATGCCATGGCGTTAAAACTAAATGCCATGGCGTTAAAACTAAATGCCATGGCGTTAAAACTAAATGCCATGGCGTTAAAACTAAATGCCATGGCGTTAAAACTAAATGCCATGGCGTTAAAACTAAATGCCATGGCGTTAAAACTAAATGCCATGGCGTTAAAACTAAATGCCATGGCGTTAAAACTAAATGCCATGGCGTTAAAACTAAATGCCATGGCGTTAAAACTAAATGCCATGGCGTTAAAACTAAATGCCATGGCGTTAAAACTAAATGCCATGGCGTTAAAACTAAATGCCATGGCGTTAAAACTAAATGCCATGGCGTTAAAACTAAATGCCATGGCGTTAAAACTAAATGCCATGGCGTTAAAACTAAATGCCATGGCGTTAAAACTAAATGCCATGGCGTTAAAACTAAATGCCATGGCGTTAAAACTAAATGCCATGGCGTTAAAACTAAATGCCATGGCGTTAAAACTAAATGCCATGGCGTTAAAACTAAATGCCATGGCGTTAAAACTAAATGCCATGGCGTTAAAACTAAATGCCATGGCGTTAAAACTAAATGCCATGGCGTTAAAACTAAATGCCATGGCGTTAAAACTAAATGCCATGGCGTTAAAACTAAATGCCATGGCGTTAAAACTAAATGCCATGGCGTTAAAACTAAATGCCATGGCGTTAAAACTAAATGCCATGGCGTTAAAACTAAATGCCATGGCGTTAAAACTAAATGCCATGGCGTTAAAACTAAATGCCATGGCGTTAAAACTAAATGCCATGGCGTTAAAACTAAATGCCATGGCGTTAAAACTAAATGCCATGGCGTTAAAACTAAATGCCATGGCGTTAAAACTAAATGCCATGGCGTTAAAACTAAATGCCATGGCGTTAAAACTAAATGCCATGGCGTTAAAACTAAATGCCATGGCGTTAAAACTAAATGCCATGGCGTTAAAACTAAATGCCATGGCGTTAAAACTAAATGCCATGGCGTTAAAACTAAATGCCATGGCGTTAAAACTAAATGCCATGGCGTTAAAACTAAATGCCATGGCGTTAAAACTAAATGCCATGGCGTTAAAACTAAATGCCATGGCGTTAAAACTAAATGCCATGGCGTTAAAACTAAATGCCATGGCGTTAAAACTAAATGCCATGGCGTTAAAACTAAATGCCATGGCGTTAAAACTAAATGCCATGGCGTTAAAACTAAATGCCATGGCGTTAAAACTAAATGCCATGGCGTTAAAACTAAATGCCATGGCGTTAAAACTAAATGCCATGGCGTTAAAACTAAATGCCATGGCGTTAAAACTAAATGCCATGGCGTTAAAACTAAATGCCATGGCGTTAAAACTAAATGCCATGGCGTTAAAACTAAATGCCATGGCGTTAAAACTAAATGCCATGGCGTTAAAACTAAATGCCATGGCGTTAAAACTAAATGCCATGGCGTTAAAACTAAATGCCATGGCGTTAAAACTAAATGCCATGGCGTTAAAACTAAATGCCATGGCGTTAAAACTAAATGCCATGGCGTTAAAACTAAATGCCATGGCGTTAAAACTAAATGCCATGGCGTTAAAACTAAATGCCATGGCGTTAAAACTAAATGCCATGGCGTTAAAACTAAATGCCATGGCGTTAAAACTAAATGCCATGGCGTTAAAACTAAATGCCATGGCGTTAAAACTAAATGCCATGGCGTTAAAACTAAATGCCATGGCGTTAAAACTAAATGCCATGGCGTTAAAACTAAATGCCATGGCGTTAAAACTAAATGCCATGGCGTTAAAACTAAATGCCATGGCGTTAAAACTAAATGCCATGGCGTTAAAACTAAATGCCATGGCGTTAAAACTAAATGCCATGGCGTTAAAACTAAATGCCATGGCGTTAAAACTAAATGCCATGGCGTTAAAACTAAATGCCATGGCGTTAAAACTAAATGCCATGGCGTTAAAACTAAATGCCATGGCGTTAAAACTAAATGCCATGGCGTTAAAACTAAATGCCATGGCGTTAAAACTAAATGCCATGGCGTTAAAACTAAATGCCATGGCGTTCAAACTAAATGCCATGGCGTTCAAACTAAATGCCATGGCGTTAAAACTAAATGCCATGGCGTTCAAACTAAATGCCATGGCGTTCAAACTAAATGCCATGGCGTTAAAACTAAATGCCATGGCGTTAAAACTAAATGCCATGGCGTTAAAACTAAATGCCATGGCGTTAAAACTAAATGCCATGGCGTTAAAACTAAATGCCATGGCGTTAAAACTAAATGCCATGGCGTTAAAACTAAATGCCATGGCGTTAAAACTAAATGCCATGGCGTTAAAACTAAATGCCATGGCGTTAAAACTAAATGCCATGGCGTTAAAACTAAATGCCATGGCGTTAAAACTAAATGCCATGGCGTTAAAACTAAATGCCATGGCGTTAAAACTAAATGCCATGGCGTTAAAACTAAATGCCATGGCGTTAAAACTAAATGCCATGGCGTTAAAACTAAATGCCATGGCGTTAAAACTAAATGCCATGGCGTTAAAACTAAATGCCATGGCGTTAAAACTAAATGCCATGGCGTTAAAACTAAATGCCATGGCGTTAAAACTAAATGCCATGGCGTTAAAACTAAATGCCATGGCGTTAAAACTAAATGCCATGGCGTTAAAACTAAATGCCATGGCGTTAAAACTAAATGCCATGGCGTTAAAACTAAATGCCATGGCGTTCAAACTAAATGCCATGGCGTTCAAACTAAATGCCATGGCGTTAAAACTAAATGCCATGGCGTTAAAACTAAATGCCATGGCGTTCAAACTAAATGCCATGGCGTTAAAACTAAATGCCATGGCGTTAAAACTAAATGCCATGGCGTTAAAACTAAATGCCATGGCGTTAAAACTAAATGCCATGGCGGTAAAACTAAATGCCATGGCGTTAAAACTAAATGCCATGGCGTTAAAACTAAATGCCATGGCGTTAAAACTAAATGCCATGGCGTTAAAACTAAATGCCATGGCGTTAAAACTAAATGCCATGGCGTTAAAACTAAATGCCATGGCGTTAAAACTAAATGCCATGGCGTTAAAACTAAATGCCATGGCGTTAAAACTAAATGCCATGGCGTTAAAACTAAATGCCATGGCGTTAAAACTAAATGCCATGGCGTTAAAACTAAATGCCATGGCGTTAAAACTAAATGCCATGGCGTTAAAACTAAATGCCATGGCGTTAAAACTAAATGCCATGGCGTTAAAACTAAATGCCATGGCGTTAAAACTAAATGCCATGGCGTTACCTTATAAATATCACGGTAAAATTCCACTCTGAAAACCGCATCTTAAAAGTACAACCTTTG
This sequence comes from Yoshiicerus persimilis, assembly GCA_020352615.2. NCBI lineage: Eukaryota > Metazoa > Arthropoda > Collembola > Entomobryomorpha > Tomoceridae > Yoshiicerus > Yoshiicerus persimilis. The sequence continues at coordinate 3,149 of JABJWA020000292.1, read as the reverse complement.
AAATACCACCTTAGAAATATCACGCTAAAAGTGCACTCGGAAAACAGCACTTTAAAAATACAACGTACACTACGGTGTTCTCTAAGCCGCATTATATCTACCTACTTTTTTTCGATCCCACCTCTAAAATGTCCGTTCGGGTGTTCGGGTATATACCTGTTCCGGGTTCGGGTATATATCATTCGGGTGTTCGGTTATATACCATTCGGGTGGTCGGGTATATACTATTCGGGTGTTCGGGTATATACCATTCGGGTGTTAAGGTGTTTACCTGGACCCCCTTTTATCTCTAGGTTATGGCTGTAGTTATGTGTTATGTTATAAAGTTATAATTAACAATTGCAAGCAGTTGCCGAAGAAAAACAAATGGGGTTCAGTATGACTGCGATAGCTTCAGACAGACAATCAGCAACCAACAAAGCTTTAAGATAACTAAGCAGGTTCTCCAGAATGAGCACGAGTGTTCCATCTATTACCAGTTTGCTCCACAATTTGGTCTGTACTTTCAGCTGAGCTTAAAAGAAAGCACTTACCGTCTTGTTATTTTAGTTAGCTTACTTGCTCAAGAGCTACACATTTTTATTTCATTCAATTGCGATTTTGAAAACAAATAATGCAAACAAGTGTCTTACTGGATTGTTTTGCTGTGACAGCAGCATAACTGATCTAAATAGCATTAGTTGGAGTAAAATTATGGAGTTTTAAAAGCATAAAAAGTGCTTAAATTATTTAAGGTGTAATAAAATTACAAATTGAGACATACAATATTTTTAACACTCAGCACTGAGAAAGGTTTTATTCCTAAATGACTAAGTTTGGGTAATTTATCATACCTATTATGATTAATTAGTAGACAATTTTAATCCGCAGTTCTTCAATAGGCTTACAGGGAATGATAAAAATATCTATTATAAAAGTTTGATATTATAAAGCCAAAGACAACTCAACAATCCCATACATAAACAAGAGTCAGTAGTAGGGTCGGAAGCAGGTTGAACATTCTCTGGAAAAATTATTACCTCATAAAAACCCGAATCGGGAATTGCCATGAATACCTATTAATGTTTTATTGTTCAACAAATCTTACAATTTTAAGAAAGAAATGAGTTTAAATATTAGTATAAGATTGTTAAAAAACTTGAACTTTGTAAAACACTTTAAAAACAAACTTCAGAGGATTTTATACACAAGTTTGTCAAGTGTGAGAAACCTTATAGATAGTAGATAGCGCTTTGAATCAACCCATTACATCTACACGTAAAGAATCTCTTCAAAATTACCAATATTGCAAACAATTATAAGTATTACAAAGCTTACAATCTTACTATCACAAATTTATTTAAATAAGACATTCAATCAATACTATATCAGTCTTTTTGTCGATTTCTTCAACTTGGCTTTCTTTGGAGCACAAAGCTCATGGAAGCAGCAACTAATTCAAATTTATTTGCATATTAGTCTTTACATGAATATTGTTTGTATTTAGACCATACTATATTCTTAACTTTTGAGAAGCAATTAGTGTAGAAACTAATTAAATGAATTAGAGTATTAGGTGATGGAATGATGGAAACTGGAACTGTGTTGTCCATATAGTCCAGCATGAATTTGCTCAGCAGAAAATGTGGATAGGATAGCCATAACTACTCCTATAGGTTATTTAAAATAATCCGAGAGTGAATGTATTCTCTTCTAAATTCGATGTATATTAACGGTGAATTAGAGTAAAAGGAGTAAAACTAATATGTAATTAATTAGGAAATCTAATTTAATCTTTATATCTGTTAACTTTTGTATTTCCTGGTTGTCAAATTCCAGTCTTCGGATTGTCTTCGACCTTTCATGAGAAATAAATATAATTCTAATTCTTAATGACTTGATATATTAGGGACGGCATGGTTATATAAATAAAAGGAAATAAAATGTTTGTCTTTAGACATTGCAAAGGCATTAGAGGTGAGAAGAAAGTCAATCAATAACTTGAATTGCACAGATTGTTGATATGCGAAAGATGATTCCTTCAGAGATGGAAATGAAATGGTACTAGTTGGTGCAGCTGAGGATGTTAGCGATATCGGGTATTCCCGAATGTGTGATTGCGAGCGGGCACTGTGTGGCTGGCGGAAGAGGAGTCTCGGTGGTTGGTGGCACTGAGAGTGCATTCCTTAATTTGCATATAATTAAGAAGTGACGTGAAGTAGTAAGTGCGTGTGTTAGGCCTTGGCAATAAGATTTGGTATGGCCTGAGTTGGAGACTGGAAAGACTCGAATGTGCGGAGGACTGCGGCCTGCGAGGACCCCCCGATGAGCGTTGCGAACCAAGCCATCTTGAACTTGGAGTCAGAGTCGTTTCGATTGCTCTCGCAGCCATTCTACAGATTGCCTCATGTGCCAACTACAGTGAGCGCCGCTACAAAGTATCCATGGGGCTAATTAATACATGTGTATTTTAAATTGTCCGCTTGCGGGAAATCAAAACCAACACGTATATATATACCGTGATATTTCCTTATACACTGTAAGTGCCATATGGCTACTACGGGCTGAACCTCACTGTACATTCTCAGTCCAACTTCTTCTCAGCAATCTGCCCTTGCATTCGCTCACCTTGTCTGCTCCTCTTGTCTTCTTCGTCTCGACTCGACGCATTTCATTTTGCTTATTGCTTTTCTCTCCTGCCACGGCACTCTTCCTCCGTCCGTCCAACTCCAAACCAAGTCTCATCACAACAACAGTCTTCTTTCCTGCAGAGCGCTTATTTCTCTAACTCCGTCGTCACTGCCATCCATCCACCTTCATTTCCATCCTCTTCCACAACATATCAGCCATAGGTGTTCTATTCACACTAACCACTCCGAAACAACCACGCCACACTAACTATTGCCTATTTTATATCATCTAATCCAAATATACTAACAATTCAACGTCTCATGTCTTCTATCGCCAACTAAATAATATACCTTCGCACTACTACTAATTCTCACCTTCAATTCAAAACCATATGTCTATTCAGAACATCGTCGTGAAACTTTATATTATAGGTACTACTCAAGTGTTCCAGTCTCCCTCGACTCTTTCCACTAGGAGAGATATTTTGCAATCTTTACTCCACTGGCTGGCCCGCCTGATTTTTATATTTTATCAATTAC
>JABJWA020000291.1:0-21117 GCA_020352615.2 Yoshiicerus persimilis | reverse complement strand
AATAATCAGCGCACTGGGGTCAAGTTAACATCGTCAACTTCAACGAAGGCCCCTATTCATTGCTTTGAAGATTTAAATGAATACAGGAGAAGTAATACAAAAAACAGGATAGCAAATAGAATAAAAGAATATTTTAATTTAAATACTGTGTATTTAGGTTTGTTGAATGGCTATAATGTTACCTGGGCTATGCATTGGTGTGGTTCAAACCATGTCAGAATTTCAATACATGTGTCTTTCCAGCACAAAAACAAAGTATTTCAAACGGAAACGAGTCAACTTTTTATTTATCTTTTTTCCCATACATTTTAATATTCGTAGCAAGCTTATATTTTACAAAATTCAATCGTCAATTTCAACCCAAACATCAAAATTCCAAATTATTTTGCGATAGTAAATGTAATTACCAAAAACTGAAATTTTTACATGTTGCTTAATTATAGCCGCTTTAATTTTTCGTTGTAAATAACAAACAATTAAAATTATCTCTTCTATAGGTAATGTAAGATATTCCTTTGGCCTGATAGTTTGCAATAAAAATAAAACAGCAAGCAATTAATAAATGCAAGATTTTATTAGGAGTCCCGTGAATTTAATTTCATGATATGTGATTGGATTCCAGAGTTACAAACAAAAGAATGTCAAAACTGTTGCTGTGGCCACATCAAAGTCAAAGAAAACATGAAAAATTTCCTAGGCTCTTACAGTTCTTCAAAAACCAGACGACCATAAATTAAAAGAAATGTTCACTCAATGACCAATTTCCAAGGAAAAATCTACTTAGAAAACCTAAACTATAATTTTTCCTGTAATCTAATGTAATAAATTATCCCGTAATTTCTAATGTATTCTGTAATCTTCTTTCAGTTTTCGAGAATCAATCATTGTAAGAATCACTTTCAAAATGATGAAACCAAAATGCATAAATCAACTTAGGAGGAATTATTTAAAACCTAAAGCGGACACATACAACCATAAAAATAGCTTAATGTAATTGAATATACATTACATTTGCTGACACACATGTAAGAAGCTCAGCCGTGTGGATTTGTTGCTGGACTTCGGACGAGTTGGCCTTGAGGTACGTATGCAATAAACTATATATGTACATCGCAATTCATTGCATTAAATAGGTTTGCTTCTTCTCTTTTTATCGCATATATAAAATACAGATAATATGAGATCTCTACAAATTGCTCTTTATATACGTACACAATGGAACTCTGAATACTAAAGTGCAATATGTAATGCAATTATCAATATTCCGTAAACGAAGAATACACACACTTATGAAATAATCTTGACTGAATTCACTTCTACTGACTATTATTTCCATTGTAAACGCAAAACACTGATTTTGTAGCGACGGACTAAACTGACAGGCATGTACAAAAAATGTGCCTTGTGAATGACTTGAATGAACGGCGATCTAGTATGAACTACTCATACTCTGTAAAACAGAAGGTCGTCATGTTTTTGAGTTTGACCGTCTTTCTTATCTCAGCACAGCAACAAGCAGTTTCAACCAATGTTTTGATTCATTGTAGATGTATTAAAGCATTTTCATTATCATTCCTGTCGTTGACGCTTTTGCTTATGAGTAAAAGCAGTGTTCGCCTATTTCGCATTTCGCACGAATTTCACGCGCGTTAAATCGCAGAACGCGAAAAACTGCGAGATGCGAAAAATAGAAACGCCTGCTTTAAATTGAGTTTCATTTTGCCCCAATTCCATGTTAATTTCTATTTTTCGCATTTTTCGCACTGCGTAGCATTCTTTTTACGCGCTTTTTATCACTTTTTCGCACTGCGAAAAACGCAGTGCGAAATGCGTAAGGCGAACACTGAGTAAAAGCCATTCAGGAAAGAAGTTAAGTTTCAGCTTAGTTGCTATTTAAGATATTAGAATCCGTAGTCTTCAAAAACCATTATGATTCCAATAGAAAACCAAGAAATTTTCCACCAGGTTATAATTGAACAATTTTGGTTATTCTTAATGGAAATATCATTGACATGATTAATATTAATATTTTTAAACTAGGGCCATATAATTGGCCGTTGCTGGGAAATTTACTTCAGCTCGGAGAAGAACCTTACAAAACTGTATTGAAATGGAAAGACATTTATGGAGACTTAATTGGATATTACAATGGGACACGACGGTATTCATCAAAACTATTTTTTTTAATTAATTGCATTGCTTATCTCTTTTAAATATCATTTAAATAAACATCTGTGTTGAAGGGTAATAGTCATCAACGACTTTAAGTTAGTGAAAGAGGCTTTTGCCATCAATGCCTTAAATGGGCGTACAGATTGGAAGCATTATTTACATCCTGAAAGCGGGAAAAAACGAGGTGTGTTTTTAATTTATTTGAAAATTCACTAATATTTTGTAGCGTAACCGAAATATTAAATTTAGTTAGTTATTTATTATTTATTTTACTTATTTTTTCAGTATTAATAAGTGCTACCGTCACTTTATAGATATAAAGAAATTGTTTTTCAGGTATCAGCAATAATGAGGGAACAAAGACGATTTGCTTTGAAGAATCTTCGTGATTTTGGATTTGGTAAAAAGTCAATGGAGTGTTTGGTTCACGAAGAAGTAGATGAAATCATTGCCGATCTTCGAAAGTCGGCGGGAAAATCACTCAACACTCATTTGAAATTTAACGTTGCCGTCGTCAATGCACTTTGGTCAATTGTTGCCGGAGAGAAATTCTCACACAGTGACCCAAAAGTCAGGCAATTGACTGATCTTATTTCAAAGTAATAATATACTTCAAATATTTATTTTTTAATTATGTATTGCCAGGCCAGGGTGAGTGGGGTGGTCCTACTTGGATAACTCTCTTTGTTGTATGTAGGTATACGTATACGTAGGTATACGTATACGTAGGTATACGTAAATGATGTCAGTCCGGGTTACGTAATAGTTACGTAACTGAGGGAAGAGTAGAGAGTCCCCTGACTGCTTAGGTTGGAGATACGATGTTGTCGATGAGTGTGGGATGGAAGTGAAAGGGTTAAAACTTCTCCTCCTTCCTTTTGGACCGTTACTTCTCGATATCGTTGGAAGAGTGAACGAAAGGGTTATGCTGTATCTTCAGTCGGAGATTGCAACACACACTATTGTTCACGAGTAGTTGTGTAAAGAGTTGCCTATGTTCACTTAAAGACAGATTGTTATGCCGAGTGTGACTTTAAGGTCACCGTATTATTGTGTACGCACTAACAGCTGATTTGGCCGTCATTCACTTTACGAGTTGCTGAGTGACTTTAATTGTCACTGTACTGTGTATGTTTCACTTAACTATTGTTGGTACGATTAGGCCACTTTAAATGTTAACTATGTGTGAAGACACTAACGACAACGACAATTGTGAATTGTATGCGAAGCGATGGAATCACTTTTGTATTGACTCAGAAAAGATATATATTTATTTACTCGTAATAATTGAATACCTGTGTAATGTACAGGTGTAAGAATAAATGAAGTGGAAATGGAAATGGTCCGAGATGACCGAAAACTATAATTATTTTTACAAATTATGTGAACACGGGACGTGTGGCTCGAGTGAGCGAAGCAGCTTGCCGTGAGCAAGGCTTGAAGGTCGAGAGTAAAGTAAGTGGGAATTGGGAAAGGGACTCTTGGCTCTGTTGCTGGAGAAGCCGGCGGGTCTTGATGTTTTCGGCATGCAGACTGCCACATCACCAGGAGTCGTTGTGGACGACTGCCATTGGTCGGCGTAAAACCGCCGGAGGAAGACTGTTGCAGCCAGGCTGCAACCGTCTCCTTCCGACTATAGAGAGCGGTAGCTGGGGCCTTTGCATGGGAGGGGTGAGGGGTAAGCTTTCAATGCTTACAGTATTTACAAAAATGGCCAAAAATCATTAATATTTCAGATTTTAATAAAGTGGTATTTGAATATTGCGAAATTATTTCATTTTCAGAAACCTCAGGTCCACGAAAGTTATGAAACGAGCTGTACCATTTCCCTGGCTGAGTGAAATAGCGCCAAATTTTTCTGGACACAATGATTTCGTAGCAAATCTCCGTCCGATTCTCAAGTTTATTCAGGGCTCCATTGATGTTCAAACAAATACTTATGAAGAAGGGACTAAGAGACATTTGATTGATTGCTTTTTACAAGAGATTCGTCAAGCTTCCCAATCGTCCAGTTTCCATTCAAATGATGGAGGTAAGACAAAATACGAATTATTTGTATATGTTTTTTCACATTCAAAGGTTCATTCACTTAGAAATCTTAAAACTCCTTTTCCCGAATTCCAATTTTTGTGCGTCACTGTGTGAAAGGGAATTCTTATAAAACGAACCGTTGGAAATGAAAATGACGTAAGTAATTTTTTACATTTTCTGTCGTATTAGAGGAAAATATGCTTATCGGAATATACGATCTATTTTTGGCGGGAACTGAAACAACAAGCACTTCATTAACTTGGATTTGCTTTCTGCTTGCACGCTATCCAAAAATTCAAGAGAAATTACACAAAATCATTACAGAAAATGTTGGGACTGCAAGAAAACCTACTTTGGCAGATCACCCAAAGTAATACTTATTTGATACTTATTTAGTAAATATTTTATTTCAATTTTCATTAAGATATTAATTTTATTTTTGCAGTATGCCGTACGTGGAGGCGTTCTTACTGGAAGTGCTGAGGTATTGTGCAATACTTCCATTCGGAGCAAGGCACAAGGCAATGGAAGATGTTGATTTTCATGGTTATGTAATACCTAAAGGAACAATGGTCATGGCCAATCTATATGGCATTATGCATGACTCCAAAGTCTGGGGTGACCCCGAAATCTTCCGTCCAGAAAGGTTTCTGTCTCTTGACGAAACGACAATTGTGCGCAATGAAGCACTGATCCCGTTCGGTACAGGGAAAAGAATTTGTCTGGCAGAGAAGCTTGCCAAGGACCAATTGTTCCTCTTTACCACCGGAATATTCCAAAGATTTGAAATTCACTTTGATCCGAATGTTACTGAAGAAGAATTGGCTCGTAATATAACTGTTCCAGTTCGGAGCCCTTCCCAACACAAAGTTATATTTCTAGATCGTTATACTGCTTGAATAATAAAATTATACAATTATACAGTTTACTGGAATATTTGTTCAGTTGATTTCAAATATTCATCAATTCAATTGAATAAGGAAGAAATACTGATAATTACCGATTATTATATTAACATACAGAAAGCATGCATAAGCAGAATGACTTGTTCATTCAAGTGCATGTTAAAAAGTGTTGGGTTTTAAAGGTTGTGTGTAAGCTGCGTTCCCTGTCTGCAAGGTTTGTTGCATCCAAGGATGTTGACCCAGGGTTATTGCATGGGTTTGTGTACCCCTGATTCCATTGTGGTCTCAGCCATGTTGTCCAAAATTAGGCATGGGTGTGCATATGTGTATTAGCATAGATGACATGAATAATTGATTATGATTTAAAGTTGGAGTGAAATATTGCAATATAAAAATTATCTAAAATACTTTGTATTCACTCCTAATAAGAAGCCGGTTCTGTGTTAAAATTCACTGTATACCATGAAATTATGGAAATTTCACTTTTCCAAAACTAAAAATAATAAAAGTATTCGTAACCACATGTCAATGGGCCAAGATATTTTATTTATTCCTTGTAGCAAATAATGCGTTTACGGTGGTTTGTAACACGAATTGAACCTTCATTCAATCTATGGACACCTTCTGTTGCTTTCTTTGTCACCCCTGTTAAAAACGAACGTTCACACTTTTCCGAAATACCTTTTCTCAAGTCAACTGGAGTATTGATGTCCACAACTGCGTTTGTACAGGCCTTAGTAACAGGACCGAACATATTGTAGAACTCTTCTAAATTTGGAAATGTGTATTTCAAATAATTGACGTTGGTTTCTAGTATTTTCAGTTCAGAGATCGATAACAATCTTTCATATTCTTTAAATTGCTCCTTTTCAGGCAACCAATTAAGGAATTTTTCTATTTCTAAAAATTCCATATTTAACTCTGAATCCCCTTTAAGTGGAATGTGGGGAATGTTTAAGCAGCAGATACCACCATTCTTAACCAGGCGAGAAATTTTGACAAAACAAGTTTGCTTTGTTTCTCATCAAATGAATTGTGTAATTAGAAAAGACCATGCCAATAGTTCCTTACAAATTCTGAATCAATAATAATGACAATGAAGATATTACACCTATGTATAACCAAAATGTGAATTAGAATAATAGTAATTCCCTTTAATGTAGCATATATTTTGTAATTAATGAAATTCAATAAAGCAGCCGTTCTCGTAAAAACGAATAATCAGCAATCCATAGTCAACCGATTGTAAAACATTATTTGCTGCTTTTATCAATGTACCATACCAATACCAATATACTATATAATAATACTACGTTAAAATTTTTAGAATTCGAACGAATTATGGCTCTTTTCAACATTACTTCCCTGCTGAAATATATTCACACGAATGGTGTAAAACGCAGCTTCCTGGAAAAAATCCAATGGAGTTGCTTTATTTATTAAACCTATACCAATAATGAAAATATTTTTGGGGATTTTCCATCCTGTCCTATAAGCTTTATTCCCGTTTAAGAGCTTCATGATCTCCTTCATTTAGTTGTATTTTTTGATGTGACGGAAATTACTTACTTTTCATATTACTTGCACAATTGTTCTGCTAAATTTACCTTTATTGGTGGTGACACATTGCTAAAGCCAAAAGAAGCCCGTTGTTAATTTATCGACAACTGCCAGAGAAAAATAAGAATGCTAAAGGAAAAGTTGCTTTTTTGTGCAAATTAGTTTTATTATCTTTTTTAGATTTTCCAGTTGTCTAACATTCGCCATTCGTTAAAACAATATCTAATTAAACATCATAGTAATAGTACTCTTTTATTCAAAGATAAATTAGTTGCAAATTGACAATTTTAAATTACATGCATTATTCCTAAGGAGCTTAAATATTTTGCGTTCGATCAGAATATTATACGCTTGTTAGATTCAAACCTAACGGCAGATGTTTTTGTGATTTATTTATTTGTCCTGCAGAAAGTAGCATCATCATTGTCTGTTTTAATCACTACTTCGAAGGCAAACTCGTCCCGATAAATTCAAAAAATGTTTAAGTTCTGAACTGTGTATACTACTACCGTGACGCAAATACTATATTTCATGTGTGCATTGATTATTAATACTTTTATAAGAAATGTAATCGCAAAAGTTATATTTGCATATAATTATTAGTCGACGCCTGTTCAAGTGTATTTTCAAAATTGAATTCCGGAGGCATCTAAAAATTAAAGTTTTAGGAAATTGAAGAATATTTTAAGAGTTTACAGAAAGCAAAAAATATTTAAGATAAATACAAGAAATAGGAAATTGTTATAATGTCCAAAATGTAAACATATTTAAAAAATGGAAATTTATTTACATAGATACTGGGTGCTCCATTCGAAACACAATATCCCAATACAATTTTTAGTGAAGTGAAAGTAGGACGAAGGTCAGGATTTTCATGCCAACAACGCACCATTAGATCGTATCTAAAGAAAACAGCAAATTTAATAAAGATTTTTTTTATTTACTATAAGTAGTTTTAATACAATTAAAATTATAAAAATTTTAGCACTTTATCAGGAAAAGTGATTTAAAAATGTATTTTCCTTACATGTCATCAGAGGCGTATTTAGGCTTGGAATTTCTCAATCCGTCTTCTAAATCGTGAACGAATTGTTCATTGGGTGAGAGTCCAGGATAGGGAATGTCCCCCAAAGAGAAAATTTCGCACAAAGTTATTCCGTAAGACCAAACATCAGATTGACTAGAAAATGTGTTTGTCTTTAGACTTTCCAGTGCCAACCATCGCCAAGGCAACGGGTCCTTAGCGGTTTTTACATATTCTGTGTAATTGTAGGTACGACGGCTCAATCCAAAATCCGTTACCTTGGCGACTCCTTCTGCCGTCAATAACGTATTTCGCGTGGCTAAATCCGAATGCACCACCTATATATGGAAAACCAATTACTAATTTGTCTCAACTATGATAAGTTCACTTCTGCAAAATGTACTTTATTTCTAACATTTTTTGTGCCCAGATATTCCATTGCAGATGCAATTTGTAATGACCACTTTAAAAGGCTGTGTATTGTGTAGAGAGATTGTGTTTCACGATCCCCAACAAGGAAACTAGATAAAAGGCACCGTATTACATCAGCACATAATCGACACAGTAGACAGCGAGGTTCAAAAGTTCCGCACCATAGGCATGTGGTGCTAAAGTTTGCGATCAGTTTCTTATATACTTGAAGTGTTTACTTACTCATAAGCATATGCAATTAAAGTATGTCGCAAACTTTAGCACTACGTGCCAATGATGCGTAACTCTAGAATCTCGCTGCATAAGCATTTCACGTAAACAATGTTTTATTAATCACCTTTGAGAAATTGGGTTGTCTTGTTTGGGATTCAAATCAGGACATTCCAAGAAGAAAGATTTATTTTTCCTTAGAAATGATTCTAGTGACCCCCATTCACACAATTCCATTGCGACGTATAGGATTCCTGATAGTAAAAAAAGAATAAATATATTGACAGGTCATACAAATTTTAATTGGGCATTTTGCAATGAAATGTACCTATACAATCTTGTCAATAATGGTTATTAGATTATCAGAATTAACAAATGAATGAAACCAAAAGTCAATAATGAAAATGTCTTTGTTATATTCTTCATAAAACTAAGAATGTGCAAAAAATTGTGTAAGACCGTTTCTGAGTTCCGAAGTATAAGCTCCTAAGAAAGTTACTAAATTGTCATGGGATCCGATGTACATCATTATCTTTAGTTCGGAAACAAGGGCTTTTAAAGGTGTCAATCCACAATTAGATCGCACAGTTTTAAAGGCAACAGCTTTGTCTACTCCATCCAATAGACCTCGGTAGATTTCACCAAACTCTCCTCTGCCCAATATTTTGTTACGGTCTAGTTATTCAGTGATCATAATTAATTTTTTTATTTGTTTAAGATGAATATTACTTGTCTTTTTTCTACAACTCAAAATATGTTCACATGAATAGCTAAAAACATAGTTTCCTGGAAACAATCCACAAAAGTTGATTAATTATTTTATTTAACCTACCAATAATAAAAGTGTTTTTGGCGATTTCATAATTCTCATCAAAGGGAAGTTCTAGTGGATCAACTTTATTTGAGTCTGTATTTTCCGTCGATCCAGTCTTATCAGTTTTATTCCCGTTCAAGAGTTTTATGATCTCCTTCATTTCGTTGTACTTTTTTATCTGGCGGAAAGTATTTTTTTCATATTACGTGCGCAATTAATTGTCTTATTAAATTTTTAAAATTTTTAGCGTATAAAGTACTCACCTTCTTGTTTACAAAGTAATAAATAAACATTAGCAGGCTACCAATGAAAACAGTGGTCGCTATGGGAACCAAAGTGATAGTGTAATAATTTTGTTCGTTTGTGTGATCACTAACTTTTTTGGCTAAGCAAAAAACGGTAAATATTTGTAGTTCTGGATCTTGGAGATCGATATTTCGAGAAATATTATTATTTCAACTTACTGACAACTTTAATCCGCTTTGTGTCGCTTCCCGCAATATTTGAAGCCGTGCATTCGTACTCTCCGGAATACTCTGAGTTGTAGATTGGAAACAGTAGAGTGTTTTCTTCTAATATTTGCAGAGGGATCTAAATTTTCTGGCGAGAGGAATTGTGAAACAAATAATTAATTAAAGCGCATATGCTAAGTAGTATTAGTATATACACGTGTTTCTATGTTAATTATCCCCACCGAATTTGAAGTAGTCCACGTAATGTTGGGTCGAGGAAGACCATCTGCATGACACTGGATAATTTGACTCTTTTCACCTTCAACAAACTGGATTTCATTTTTTAAGGAGTGAATCTTGGGTGGAAGGGGTTCTACACAACAGTAATAATAAATTAACGACGCAATATTAATTAAATGCCTATACATAGTTCAATACAGCTACCTTTGATATTATATTAACATTCTGGATGTAAATGACGAATTGTATTTGTGAAAGTGAATATGTCAAACATTATATGCATTGCACTCCTAACAATAGTTCTATTTAAAGGACTATGCTATTTAAAGAAAAATACTATACAGTACCTAATGTTGAGAAAAAATTAAATAGGGTTCATCTAACATTTGGACTTGTAAATTCATGTAAATCATTGTAAATTCATCATAAAATGAAAAAAACGTCTTTATGCTATACTAGAAACGTAAAACAGAAGAACACTATTTTTGAGAATTTGGAATAGCTTACCTATTAGATTTATCTGAAATGTAACGTTTTCCCAAGTATTCTTTCCTAAAACCGGGGCAGAACAGGTGACTTCCTTCAATGATTTATCATTAATGCAAATTGTCATAATGACCACATCGTTTGTTGAATCTTGTTTCTCAAAATCGAAGTCAACCATAGACACTATGGATATCAATATGCACATTTATTTCACATGATTTAGCGTGCTCCTACATTGATATTTAATTGATCGAATTTGTAATCTCAAAGTATTGTGCCTGGTCATTAACAGCCGGGTAACCCTTCACGACTATATGATTGAAAATCTATTATAAAGTCACACGAGAATACTTACTTGGGGATATTGCATGAACATCACTTCCATTTTCAAAATGAAAGAACCATTGTAAACCGTCATCAAAGAAAAATGAGTGGGCTTCACATTTCAAACGATATTTCCCCTTGACGTAAAAGTCTTTTGAACTACTTACGCTGGACAAATTTAAAACAGCGTTGAGTGGTGGCCGCGTTTTCATTTGCTTTTCAAAATCTATAAGATTGAAATAGTTATTGCAAATTGTTTTTATTTGCGGTGTAGTATATAGTATGTGTTAGCGACAACAAGCTAAAGTAAGCATTATTTTATCAGAAAAGCAATTTTTACTATTAATCAAAGAGTGATATTAACAAAAATAAAACTGGTTAAACTAATGTTGTTATTTATTTCAAGATCCCCGATTGTGGTATTGAAAACCGTTTTTTCAGCATTTGCACTACCTATGGCGATATTTTGTAATTGGGAAAGCAATATTTTGGTACTTGTAATTATGTACCATTTGCTGAGGTACGTAACTATTGGACTCAATTGCTTTCCTAACAATGTACTTTTTTAGAGGGCCTATGCAAATAAAATGCAAAGTAAAATTATAAATAAAAATGCTCACATAATACGCCATCGAAACCCCTGAAATATAAGGAATGGCTTTGAAAAGATATCCTCTTTGGATCTAAAGATCTTTCATCCTCATATCCAGTACATTGCACCAAACCCTTTTCAGCTGGACGTACATCCACATTGATAGATGAAATGCATTGTCGTCCTTGTTTCGAATCACCTTGATGTTGATCCTTAGTTACCAAATCAGAGTACTTGTACATAATGTTGCAAATTAAAATCCGTATCGTATTAAATCTGCTCATTACAATGCCGGTATACATAAACTACCATAACTTTTCACATAACGATAAATAATGAATGCGACAAATAAGTTAATAATTGAACTTTTATTAGTGGGATTTGAACCACATAATGTAACCAGTTCACCTACTTTATGGAGACATCTTGCTGCAACGATTAAACATTGCAAATGATTAGTACAATTCCAATGCTTCAAAACAATCATGTGTTCCCAGAACGGATTGTCAAAAATGACCAAATTTTTTTCGACTGAGTACCCGAATTGATGATTATGACCTAAAGTTTGAACAACAATTTTTGAACATAATCAGCAAAATTAAAAAGTGGAATTCCAATCAATCTTTCCGAAAGCTGTAGTACTACGCAATGCAGTCTCAGAGAAACAGCAGTTTTTTCCCTACATACTAATAGCAAACTATTGTATTTCCTCTTCGTTTCATATACAAGATAAAACGGCTTTAGCAACCTAATATCTGTTTTGGTAAAAATAAATCATATAAATTTAATAGTAGTTTTAAAAGTTGGCGTTAGGAAGTACGATAAGATATTTAATTTATTTAGTAACTGAAATATTTTTACCCTTCTTGAATATGCGCCAGAAAAAGCTATCCTCTTCAGTATACCGACAAGACACAATTGCAAAGGGAATATTTTCTAAATGTGATAATTTAACAATTGTAGAAGCTTGATATTTGTGGAAAGGTTGTGTTGAATTGGTCAACGAAATTTGTAGTCGTGTGTCTTTAGTATCCCTATAAAATATCAAACCTAATTAATATTCATTTTCAAACACGTAACTAGGGGCCTGGCGCACATTGTGGCTACAAAATTCTTGAAAAAGAATTTTCATTAAAATAGGAAAAAAACTAATATTAATATTTGAAACGCTTATATGTTTTATGAAACGGGTTACATTGTTAAGTTGCTGGAACTGCTGCAATTTAAAACTAGACCCTCTTCAAAACTGCCTTTCAAAATGTTGTAATGTGTGAACAGGAAATGTAGAGATTGCACACTTGGAAAAAACGCAAACTCTGTAAATGCCAAAAACACATCATATTTTTTGAACCGCAACCATTCCACTAAGTAGTTTGCAATGTATCTGTCATCAATAATTCTCAGTTATTTACAAATTGTTACATATATTTCGCCAGCAGTGTTCGAGTAGCTACTGTTTAGTGTCCGATTGGTCAGTGATTAAAATTGCCTAGTGGCTGGTCAGAATGTCTAGTAGCGGCCAAAATGGCCACAAGAAAAATAGGGGTTGTGTGGACGAGCAAAATTCGCCTTGGTTTTGAAATGCTTAGCTTAGATATGAATAGTTGGAAAGTGAATTTGAATATTACTTTAGTAAATAATTTTCTGTGATGACTTCATTTAGTATATAAATAATTGTAATACAGTCAATATGCTAAAGTTTACTGATTCTAATGACAATATTTGACACGGGAAGAAAGCCCAATTAACCTTGACTTAAAATGTCATTAGCTTTTCCCAACTTTAATGTAAATTGTATTGAAAAGTAGCAAATAAAGTCAGTTATTCAATGAAAAGTGCTAAATTAGTACATTATCTTCTAAGAATATACACCATTTTTAATAATGCACGAGCCAGAAACGCATGAACATTGAGTTTGGGAAGTTTTGGCCTTTTAGGCCATTTTTGTCAGTTGGCTGACGAAATTGTGTGTTATCCGGTAGAAGTCGATCACCGCTCGCTAGCACACCAAATGTCATAGAGTCCATTTATACTATTTTTTATGTTTTTTAAATACCAAGTGCTAAGGTAACAAAACCACCTTAAAATTGTGCTGTGGACAATAAATGCTACTAAATTTATATTGTATAGAATATAAACAATTTCGGTAAATAGAGTAAAATTAAGTATTACTTTTAAAGAGAATTTGAAAAAAATAGGATTTGAATGGCCAAGAACCTCTGACTTGATAAAGTCCAGGACCGTAACTTTGAAAAACTGTATAATGAACTCTAAATCCTGCAAGTGGGTCAAACGATAGCATTACTTCATCTCCTAATACCCTCTCCGTTACTTCCAAGAGTTCAAGCAAGTATTTTAATTGGGTATATGATAGTGATTGTTTTCTAAGGCAGGAAGTATTAGAAGTTCTGGCTGAAACATGTCTTATAACATTACGAGGAATGGAAACGTTATCTACAACAATTGGTTTAAAAGAAGTATTTTTCAAGAACTCCAATATTTCTTTTAGTCGATCCTGGCCTACATGACCACTTTCGAGGACCAACAAATGATCACGTGTAAAATTTAATACACTAAGAACAGACGTCAACATTATATCCGAAAAATAATCCGGGAAATGGAAATTTAGGCAGGGTAATTCTGGATCTCCACTTAGGGCTTTACATTTTCCGTCACCCTTTAAAAGAATAAAATGTATTTAACATTTTACAATGGTTTAAATACAAACATCAGTATTTATCAGTTTGTAATACTTTGAAAAAAATTCTATTTTTGATAACATTCGCATACAGTGTATGTATATTTTTATATAGATTTTAATTTAGTAATCTCGGTTCTGAAAAGTATGATAAAAATTGAACAAACGAGCCGGAGCAATAGAGAGCATATATATGTAGCAAACAAAAACCAGTGGAAGAGGATGTTTAGTTCACAAAATATAATAATTTTTGGGCGAATATCTTTATTAATATATTGCAAAATTACGTATTTCTAAAAAATAATAAATACAACATTTCTAAGCTTACCATGCTTCTGCAAATGGCCTTATGCAAAGTAAAATTCTTTTCCTTCAAGTTTACAAATGGAATTTGTATAAATTCTTGATTAGTGATATCAAAGCCATATCGGTATGGAACAAGTGCATAAACGTCTCTCACATAACCGTCTTTTGGTGGTGCTAAATTACATGAATTCAAAAATAAATTTTGAATATGGCTTTAGAAAATATAATTTTTTTTTAAATTTCTTACCGTATACCAAATATTCTAACAAAATATTGGATTTTAATTTCCCTGAGTAGGCAGAAGTAATTTTGTACTGTACTACATTAAATGAATAACCCGGAGCTGTCTGAAAAGTGGGCAAAAATATAGACATTTCATACTTATATGTGGATTTGTCGTTGTAATTTCCAAACTGCTTCTCCTGTCTTATGTTTGTGAAATAAGAAAGCTCTAAATGTTCGTCAACATTCACAGAAACGGACATGGGTGCATTCGAAACACAACTCAAAGCTCGAGATAATTTTGTTAACGTTTCATTTGAGACCCGTGGTGTTTTTATTTTAATAGATACACCAATCGTTTGGAGGTTTTTACGCAGAATGCATTTTGCTTCTAACTCTGATTTCATGAAAGAAACATTAAAATCACAGTTTAGGTAAGATAAATGAAAGTTTTGATCAATATGACAATGAAAATTTTCAATTTCCTCAGGCACGTCTATTAAGGTTAAATTTAAATCCCTAATCTGTTCTGCTATATTGTAATCCACATTGCACGTTTTGCAGTTTTCGAAAAGGAATATACAGATAAAGAATACAAAAGTAGCACAGACTTTAATAAATCGAAAAACCATTATCTTTTCTTAGAATCTGCACCGATTGGAAATGTTCACAGAAATTTCTAATTAAAAGCTCTTCTGTTCTACCAAAATGCAACTGAATAGAGAATATAAAAGTACCAGGAGGTATAGCTTTCCATTTGCAAAGTCATTGTTTCACCACACACACGATAAACTGAACACAGTAGTTCTAACCAAGAAGTTTGATAACAAAATTCGAAGGAAATATTAATTGACACTTTTGGATATTTTACAGCCATATCAATCTGTGAATATTATTTTATGTATTAAACGTGTGTACCAAAACTTTGTTGATTTTCATATAATTCTCAAAAATAGTCATCATCATAATACTACAACTGAACAAATCGTGATTTTAAGATAACCAGCAGCAATACAGCTGCAAATGCATATGATTTAATTACAAAATGGGGGTTTACATTTTTGTAATCTAAAAGATGGTTAAATTACAGGAACATTTATAATTATGTTTATATCCTTTCTTAAATTAGCTTAATTTGCACCACACAAATAGGTTTTCCTTCTCATTATTTATCTAATTAATATTTTGTGTAGTTCGGTTTTCATGTTTAGAATTGTCGCACTTGTTAATATATATATTTTGGCTTTCCCTTTGCTTACTCTGTAAATGATAATTTTGGTAGTTCGGTTTTCATATATTTCTCAGTAGCACAGTTGTTAGCATACACTGATTTTCCCTTTTGCATACTCTGTAACTGATAATTTTGTGGTTCAGTTTTTATATATTTGTAATTAATATAATTGTTTGCGTTAATATTGGTTTTCCTTTTTCTGTACTCTGTAATTGATATTTAGTTTAGTTCGGTTTTCGTAATGTATTTCCAATTGCACTACAGTTTGCATTAATATTGCGTTTTCTTTTTGTTTACTTTGTAACTGGTATTTATTTTAGTTTGTCAGCATTAATGGCTTTCCTTTTTGTTTACAGTGTAATGGATAAGAGCTTTTTCAAAGAACTTGTCGTTTCTTTATAACTAACTGTAGTACCGTATAGGTATCGATTTAATACTTCTCTGTATGAGGCTATTATGTAAGTCGAGTTTAAAATGTAAACGAATATGATAGGTGTGAGAAAAAAATTGTCAAGGGACGTGGTTTCTCCAAGGAGCTATGAAAAGAGATGTAAGGTACAATTTAGTAGAGTATTTTGTGAATTCATAACTTAATGCCAACAAAATTATCTGACATTTACTTGTTTATACAGCAAGATGTAAAGGACAAATTCTTGGGTTTTAAAAGTTTTATATGCCACAAATTGTTTTAAACCCGTTTTACATTTGAAAGATACTTATTGCAGAAACATTTAAAAAACCATGACGATTAAAGCAAGTTGCATTTCGAACTATGTTGATAATTTTTCAGTATGTAGAATTTAGACTGTTAGATACTTGCAATAATTTCCCAGACGGGTAATTTATTATGAAAGAATGGCTAAAATATTTAGGCTATAAAATGGGGTTTAAAAAAAACTCATAACTTAATCCAGTACAAAATATTGTGTTTATCATCAATACTCAAAGAAATCAACTACCATACATACTGTAGACCCAAAGGAACTTGGCTACACTTGCCTTGTGGTTTCTCATTGCTTCAACACGATCTTCGTGGGTGGCATGTGTAGCCAGGTCGCTTTCCGTCAACTGTAATTACTACTCAGTAGACAAGACAGTCGCAATTAAATGGATCTGGTGTTCGCCAGTTATATATTTACAAGCCGATTAGTCCCAATGAGCGTTCACTTAAATCTGGCCCGAAAAGGAAATCAAAGATTTCCAGAAACGAATCTAGCCTTTAATTTTTATCAATGCAGTTAAACTTTGTTAAAAGTAGAATTTTTAAAAGTCTGCGGTCATTCTGCTCTTACGCCAATGAGTATTCGGGTGCACAGAAAAATTGAGCGCACGGAAATCAAATAAACATACTCCCTTCCATTAGTTATAAGAGTAATTTTAAATGAGTAAATGATATTTATCCAAGGACCTATATTATATACTAATTTGCCACTGAGATAAATTGAACACAACAGATAACAGTATTCAATGACACATTCAGCCAATCGTTTTCTTTTGTTATCTTTGATTATGTGATATATTATGATGCATTCTGTTGACGACCTCAAAGAAATAATGGTTAAAATGCAATTCTAATTCGTGTCTTTCTGTTATCTGTAATATTCAGTAACAATTATCACGGAATTTGTTTTTTAAACTAACTCTTTTCTAATATTTCTTTAAATTAAAGCAAACTATTTTTTACCAGTCAATATGAATGCAAAAAACAAAGCAGCGCATAATTTTTCCTGAAACGAGAGTTTTATTTTATGCAAGAAATATATTCAATTTTCACATTTATGAACAAAGTTACACAATCAAGTCTAAATTTGTGAAATAACTTTTAAATTTAGAATGGTGCTATGCAGAATAATGAGGATATCATTTTGATCTCCAAGTTGAAAGTTACTTAAAATTCTTTCATAAAACTTTTTCAGTAAGTTTAACTAAAGTAGGCTTAACACGGTGGATATCATTTACCAAATCTTTTGGTTGATGCTGGACCACCTTATTTTTGTTTTCCAACATTTTTGCTTGGAGTACGTAAGGGACGGGACTGTGGAATACCTTTCCTTTGAAGTCTTTAGGAATAGTAACTTGAGTAACAGTAGAAATGCCATCGTTACAAGTATCGTTTCTGTAAAAGATATTCGGCCTGACTGCCATGAAGGAACAGTCGCCAACAATTTCCGAAACAGTTGTTCTGCAGCCTGGAGGAGCAGTGATTTCAACAGTTAGGGAAATTTCTTCCTCCCAAGTGCTTTCCTGAGCAGTGGCCCAATTGTATCCTGTCCGTTCACTTTCTCCAATTGTAAAATTGAAGTTAGCCGCTAGACCAAAACCTGCATACCTGATGTCGAAACCAAATTCATAATAAAATTCGTGTTCGTTGTAATATTCTTCACTCATGGAAGTCCTTCCACCAATTCCAACTTTCTTTGTTCTTTCACATCTGAGTTCTCCAACTGCTTCAGTGGCGTCGCATACAAAAAGAACGCTTCGTACATCATGGGCTTCACAGATACTTTCAATATCGCCGACATCGCCGCAATGCAAAGTGGAGCTTTTGATCTGATTGGCTGGAAAATAATATTTTATGAATCAATCATTATTATTTTAGATAAAATTCATTTCTTATAATGAAATTAATATTTTTCATAAAGTAATTAACATTTTTATAAAAGAATGAATATTTTTACAAAGAAATTAGTGTCCAAAAATTGTCATATTTTAAAATTAAAAGAAAAGAAAAACTCACAATGATTTTCAATGGTGACAGTCATTCCTGTCACAGCTGTATTTCCTTCACAAATGATAGTATTGCCATTGCTTTCTCCAGGATGACAGATAGGTACAAGAGCTTCATCTGCTTCCCTAATTTCATTTCTGCCGTAGGCGATACCTCTAAGTCCTGTGCATTGAGCCCGTGATCCTTGGAATTCCAAATCGGGGTGAGTGAATAATGTGGCCGAGGAAGTTTTTGAACGAGGTTCAGAGCAGAAAAGGCGAATTCCATTTCTTAAACTGTTTCCGTCATCCCATTCAATTTTCTTTACGAATGTTCCTTCTGGACAGTGAATCTCCCTGTCCTCAGTTCCGCAAGTGTAAACTGTAGAGATTTTATCATTCCAGTCGTCACCTACATTGGAAATGTCGCCATCTGCCCAAAAGGAATTTCCACTAGGAGGATTGTCAACATCCATTATTATACAGCTTCCTCTATCAATTTTAAATGATGTCAATTTGTTATCGAAACTGGTAAAGTAGTAATAGGTGAAATCTTCAATGTCTTCCAACGGCACAGCACCGCCTAATAGTCAACAAAGAAGAAAATCAGTAAAAGAATAACAGATTTGAAAGAAATATATCTCAGATTAATAAATGAATAAATACCTCTGTAACTGTGGTGCTCATAGCAGGTCACTTTGGTTTTCGCATTAACCATGCATACAGCTGCAAGGCTGAAAATCAGCATTAACACGAAACGCCCCATAGTTATTTTCAAATGTCTCCAGATGTGGAATACTACTGAAAATTGTACTTCTGATGAACAAGTATGAGCCTGTCAATGTTTGAAGTGGACTGGCTGACTCAATTCAAATTATCGCATATTTATAACATTTTCAATCAATTAATTGGCGCAACTTAATTGCCTCATTTAAGTGTTGGTACATATAAATGTAATATAAAACACACGCTTGTCTATCACGTTTCCATCGTAGACACTTAGTTAATCAATCCATCAAAGTTTGATTAATAAGCTTTACTCGGTAACTAATTAAACTTTGAAACAGGGGCCACAACAATATTGACTTCAAAACTTACACGGTAAACTTTTGTCTGTTAGTTATCATCAGATACATACATTTTTATAATTACTTATTTTCTATCGGTTGAGGATTGAAAAAAATTGACGAATTCAACTTTAGAAATATGTAAAGCAAAACTAACATTAATATCATTCTTAGTAATATTTGCGTTATTAATTTTTCTGGACATATTTTGTTGTAAGTCTTTAAAATTCAATGAGGTAAAAAAATTCAGCAGTATCGATTTCCAAACGCTGCTGGTATTAACAGCTAAAGTACATTTTATAGAATTTGAGCGTCGAATTTTCTTTTCTCTATAACAAATAGCGTATTAAAGTTAGAAAAATGGTACTCCCTTTCTTGTTTACCACAAACATGCAAAAATGTTACCTTTTTATTGCAGTTTGATAAAATTGGTGCTTAAAATCAATGTCATGTTTATTAGGCTGCTTTACTTGATTTGACAGAATGTTAATTTGATATCTCTACGAAGACATCAAGTGGTCAATCAGATGACCACAATCAATGCCACAGCACAGAATTTGTCGACACAAACAATTAGACACCCTTTCCAGATTATTACACTAAACATAACGAGACCAGAACTTTGACAGATTATCGACATAAAATTATTTAAAAATGCTATAAACTTTTCCACATTTATGAACAGAGTGAGTCAAAGTCCTACATTATTCATCATTAATAATACTGGATGATAGAAATTGCTTCTAGAATATTAAATATTATATATTACTTCCAAATTACTAATACTAGGTTCAAGTTACTCCTAATTGCTGTAGACTAAGCTGTCCCCGGGAATTTCACCATGTAAAACAGAATTTCCTGTTTACATACTACATCCAAACTTCATAATTAGTTTATTCCATACCTAAAGATTATATTATGAAGTTTCTTTACATGCACATGAATTGCAGAGTTCTTGCGAAACGTTGTGAAGTGCGATGTTATCGTACATGTACTTTTGGTGGGAGATAAATTTCTGATAACAACTCAGAGACCGTGTACTCCTGTAATCAAATATGTTATTGCAATTTCTACATTCCCTGAAGAGCAATATAATTAAGTATCTTGTTTCGCATGTCGATTAACAAAAATATCATTTTAATTATGTGCAACGTTTGGTATTCATACATATTTGGAATTCCCATTTATTTCTGTTGGGTATTATGGGTATACCCCAAAGGTAAAAAATGAGCATTACACTACTGCAAAAGTGTTCCTAGATTTTCTTTAAATAGCATTCAATAACATAATAATATTATTAATGTTATTGTATGATTCCTCTACTTGGAAGCTAATTTCGAGTAAAAAATTCTCTCTATACTGTGAAATTATGGAAATTTAAATGCTGCAAAACTATGAAAAATAAAATCAAGCATAGCAACAAATCCAAGGGCATCCAAGATATTTTATTTATTTCTTGTAGCAAATAATGCGTTTACGGCGGTAGAGAACACAAATTGAGTCGTCATTCAATGTATGAGCGCTGTCTGCTCTTTTCTTGATGATCGATGAGAAATACACCCGCTCACACTTTTCCAAAAGACTTTTCCTCAATTCGGCTGGAATATTCATATCTAGCACTGCATTTGCACAGGCCTTAGCAACA
>JABJWA020000290.1:0-21120 GCA_020352615.2 Yoshiicerus persimilis | reverse complement strand
TTCAATATCTCTATACATTTTGTTAACACATATTTCTCTACTGCAGCGACTCCTTACAGAATCTAAATCAATCTTTGGCAACTGCTCAATTTTTCCAGGAACTATCATTAACCGACCTTCAGAATGTTTTTTCCATTTCTTGTTACCAACATCATCCGCCTCTAAACTATGTATGGTCACCTGAAGCAATCCTGTTTTTCAGAAATGGATATTTGAAGCTCTGTAGGTTTCTCTTTAATTTCCAAGGGGGATTCAATCGTAAAATTTTCAACAGTTAACGGAATATGAGGTTCAATAAGACATTCGTCATTGCCTTGCATGACAATATGTCCAGCACTCATAACCGTTTCCAAAAACGCTGCCCCAGGCATAATTATTTTTTTCCCTACTTGATGATCAGAGATATACGGGAGATTGCGCAGGTCAATGAAATTCCTAAATATACTATCAGATATGATTAAAGGAATTTTTCGTCCGAGCAATGGATGCACCAAATCTTGGACTAAATGAATATTTTCAGGAGCCCTTTTCACTACATCAAACCAGTATTTCTGTCTTTGAAACGGGTAGGTGGGCAAAGATAATTTGTGTCTCGTGTACGAAGCGTCAAATCCCTCCCAATTGATATCAAACCCATTGACATACAATTTACCCAAACTTGAAAGGATTGTTGACCACTCATCTTCGGTTTTCCTTATAGAAGGTAACCACAAGAAATTCCCGGTAATATCAGATGGAATATTCGACATCCCTAAAGCTAATAAGATGGGATGGGGTCCTATCTCAATAAATCGTTTGCATCCCGCTTCAACTGCGGATTTAAATGCACCTCGGAAGTTTACCGGTTTCAACGAATGTTGCAACCAGTAATTGGAATCTATCATGTTTTCCCCAATGACCTTTCCTGTCATTCCAGAGATATACAAACATTTTGAACTCCGGTATGTAATAATAGAAGTCATTCTTTCATAGTCATTCACAATGTTTTTCATATCTCTGGAATGAAAAGCATGATTAGCACTAAGATATTGGTATTTCAAACCAGCGCACTTCGTTTCAAGGAATTTCTTCAAAGCTAAAGGTCTTCCTGCAACTACTACGTCATCATTCGAATTAACTACAGCGATATCAACCCACATATCCGAATTGGTTGCATTAAAGTTTTCTACCAAGTCTTCTATTAAAGAGTAATTACCTTTAAGAGATACCATGGCTCCTTCAGGTAATGTTTGAATTAACTGACTTCTAATGCAAACCAATTTAATAGCATCACTCAATGAAATAATACCAGCAGCCACTGCAGCTGCAAATTCACCGAATGAATGCCCCAGTACGCAATCTGGTTCAACTCCAAAGCTTTTCCATAATTGCAAAAGACTGTACTCGACACAAAATATAGCCGTTTGGCTATAAATAGTAAGATTCAGTTTCTTTTGATCCGTACCCCAAAGCGCATCCCAAAAAGAGAAATTAAGATTGTTAGAAAATGCTAAAGCACACTTATCTAATGCTTCTTTAAATACCGGATGTGTCTCATAGAGATTTTTAGCCATGCCTGGATACTGAGAACCTTGTCCAGTGAAAAGAAAAGCTAATTTACCAGGATTTTCCATATTTAAATCAGAATTGTCTTTAGAATTAAAATTCATGAGCAATTTTGATTTAATTTCCGAGATTGTTTTCCCATACACTGCAATTCTCCTGGGAAAATGCGCCCTTCCAGTGTTTGCAGTGTAGGTCAAATCTGATAAAGAAACATTAGGGTTAGCTTCTAAGTAAGAAAGATACTTTTCCTGTAAAGTAATCAGTGCATTTTCAGTTTTTGCGGACAAAGTAAGAATATGCTGCGGGCGCTCTATTTTAGAATCTAATAAAGACTTGAATTTTTCAGTAGGTGGTTCCTGAACAATGATATGTACATTAGTGCCACTGATACCAAAAGAACTGACACCAGCCAAACGAGGAACTCCAGCCGTTTTTTTCCACTCAACAGATTGCATGGGTATCATTGCAGGAATAGATTCCAAGTTGATAGTGGGATTGAGCTTGTCAAGATTACGATGGGGTGGAATAATTTCGTTTCTCATGGACAGAATTACCTTAATTAAGCCAGCAATACCAGCAGCAGACTCTGCATGTCCAATGTTGGTTTTAACAGAGCCAATATATAAAGGTTTCTCACGCTTACCTTTGTAAACATGAGCAATTGCAGAAACTTCTGTTGGATCGCCAACAGCCGTTCCAGTTCCGTGTGCTTCTACGTAACTTATATCAAGTGGATTTACTTTAGAGTACTCGACTGCCTGTTTAATTGCCAATTCTTGGCACAATTTACTAGGCGTACCAAAACTGGATGTTGTACCTTCCTGCGTCACAGCTGAACCTCTGATGACAGCTAAAATGTTATCATTATCTTTAATGGCCTCTGTGTACCTTTTGAGTACGATGACACCACAACCCTCAGCCCTTCCAAAGCCGTCTGCCTTTTCGTCGAAAGTTTTACAGTGACCATCAGCCGCTAAAATGTGTGAAGCAGACAAGGACTCTCGTGAGAATGGATAAAGAAGTAGATTAACACCACCAGCCAATGCTAAATTGCAGTCGCCGCGACGAAGACTTTCACAAGCAAGATGTACACTCACGAGAGATGAGGAACATCCTGATTCAGTAGCCACATTTGGACCATTCAAACCAAGATGAAAAGAAAGACGAGCTGATGTTGCCGCAAATGAATTCCCGAGATAAGATCGTTGAAACTCGGTTTGATAGTTTGAAGCTACAAATAACAATTTCTTGTAATCTTGCTGCCAAACTCCCATGAATACTCCAGTTTCACTCCCTTTTAAGGATCCTGGGTTTATACCAGAATCTTCCAATGCTTCCCAAGCTATTTCCAGTAGCATCCTTTGTTGTGGATCCATGAAAGAAATCTCACGAGGACTTATCCCAAAGAATTTTCCATCAAATTCATCCAAAGGACAGGTCATGAAACCGGCTTCAGTGTTGTTCAGGTTCTTATCACTCGTTTCCCAACGACCCTCTGGCACTTTACGGATCGAGTCTCTTCCTTCTATCATCACGCTCCAGAATTCGTCCAGATTATTAGCACCTGGGAATTTCCCACTCATTCCTACCACAGCTATTGCTTCTGATAAAAACTCGCACCTCTCCCTTTTTATTGATGGTTGGGGTTTTATTTTATCTTCAAAAGCTGTACGATACTGTTTTAACACTCCAACCACTTCCTACAATTACAATCAAAGAATAGATCCACTTTTTTAGTGTTAAATAATTTGTTACAAATATTAACTACACTGTGGTTTGTTTTAATTACTTTTCTTGGAAATAATTCTGTAATTACCTTAGATGGAAGTTTATCGTACACATCGTTACTGAAGATATCAAACCATATCTGCGAAGCAACCTGAAAAAATCAAAGACATATTACATGTATTTGCTTTCTATCAAAAGTCAAAAGTAATAAATGAAACATTTCCTGTTTATGCCTACCTTTACCTCGCTTCCGAAGTTCAGTTCATCATTTTCCATTACGTTATCAAAGATTTGCTTGATGATATTATTTGGGTCGGATTTAGGAAACGAAATATTTTTGGTTTGCTTGATGATCCACGGCTAAAAGAAAATAGATACCTTTAGATTTCCACTCCACTCCACAATGCAATGCATAATATAGTAATTTGAGTTTATATGTAAACTATTATATGTGTACCTATCAGAAACAGAAGTGCTGTACTTCGCAGGCAACAACGAACTGTTTTGCCCCTTATTCCATTTAAAATAGGAATTAAAAACATTGTTTGCACCTGTAAAAATCATAAATAGTATGTAAACAATGCATTTTATCTGCATTTGTATTACGGAGAAGAAATAAAGCATTCATCCATACCACTTTGCGCCACAGAAGAATTTTTCCGAATAAACTCCAAAAGTCCTTGATAAGTTTTAGCAGAAGGACTGTAAACGAAAACCGAACTGTCGAACTTGTCCAAGATTCCTGGAGAAGCACAAGCAGATAATTCTTTACGGTAGAATAGTTCATCACAATTATCAACGACCTGTTGCGAAAAACAAAGAAGTTGACATTTAAATCGTGACAAATTATCTACAAGACTTTTCATGCAGACATAGAAGTATCCAAATAATGAAAAGCATTTTTGCACACAATTTAATTATAGCATACCAAAGTGTTAGGTCCGATATAAACACATTTATTCAGAAAAGGTGTTTTCCATGCGTAAATCTTGGCCATGCTTTCCTCGTCAATATTCAGTGTTTTCATGTAGCCTGTTTCGATATTTAGTACCGCATCAAATTCATCGTGAAGTAGCGAACTATTTGAAAAAGAATCCTATATTAATTGGGGCATACTCTCAATTGGAAAAGTGTAGTTGAATAGACTTACCCCATTTGATGGGAAACATTTTCTGTAACAGCGATGACAAGTTTTTTTGCAGTTCCTACTCTTCTGAGCGATCTTGCAAGGACGAGAGCTTGTACTGCAACGATATCACTTGTTGCAGATGTGACCCATCCTTGGTTCCCAATTTCCATGGCTGGAACAATAAATCAGTAATTGACAGATATATCAGGAAAAACGTTTAGTAAGTCATGTTTTAAGAAAATCTTACCTCTCATGCTAGAATTCTTCATAATAATACTGTTTATCTAAGCGTTTAAAATTATTACTATCACAAAATGTCGAAATAATGTAAAAAGATAGATAACTGCCTAAAATTATTTTCGTTTAAGACAAGATCTCTATTGACAAGAACGTATAACATGTGTATTAATAACTTAGAGTTGTGTAAGGAGTGCCGCAGAGCGAACTTTTGACTATTGATCAAAAGACATCAGTTTTGTTAGTACCCGTCGGTTGTAATAGTGAATTTGAGGTAAATAAGATAATGAACGTGTACAGCAAGCATATCAATATGAACATGTGGTAGTTAGCCTGAGAAATACATTATGAAAAGCATAATTACCTATCTGGCAAAAATATTCTGCTGGAATGACGCACACTTTTACGTACATTGATGATCCAGAAATTGTGAACTGTGGGGTAGTTCAATACACGTGAACCTATGCTACTAGTATTTATAAAGAGGCACAGAATAATAATATCAATTCCCAGACCAAACTACATAACGATTAGCAAAAGACGTACGTAAACAAACATTTGGATTTACCCTTGAACATCATTTATGTATAGGAATAGGAAAACAGAATTACTAGTACTTTAGGTTAAGATTCTAATCAATGTGAATTTCAGTCCAGGATCATCATATGAGGCGTTTGTCGACAACTCTGTTATTAAAAAGTTGCTTTCCCCTACCTATATGAATTCCTATTCTGGTATTCCTACTATACCTGATAAACTCTGAATTCTATATTTACTAATATACAGTACCTATTAAATTTCCCTATATAACTATATACCTATTTATTCCTAATGTATTTCTGTACTGGAATAAAAATATATTCATTTTACGTATTTTATTCTTGGCTTTTAATGCTCAATGAATGTTTTATGAGAAATTTGCTTACATATCCATAAAAGAATTCTCACACGTTTTTCGTATATAGAGTACTGCACTGGACACTAGAAACTACATTATTGTACCACATTTACATTGGCAATGTAGTAGTTTTTCTTTATTAATAATTTTCCTGACCGTGCATACTCACAGTTAGAACTGCACACTGCTCATGGTTATAGATGGGAAAAGAACTAAATGTTTTGATAACGTGTATTAGTGTTAATGTGAGTGCCTAGTGTCAACTATATCGTTTATTTGATATATATGAGAAGAATAAATTATTAGGAAATGTATAAACTTGAGCCATAAAAAATCAGAAACCTAAGATTATTTTCAATTAAAATGCATGTTATTGTAAGTTGAATAGGTATACAGTTAAAACATTATTAGCAGAAATTGGGGATACTTAAGTATAATATGAATCCTGATTTATGGCCCAACAACAACAATAATTTAAAACTTTGCACAAAAACAGTCTAAAGCTAAACACAACAAACTTTCCCACAAATATTTTGGATAGATTTTTATTATTCTGTTTTCTAATCTGTTTACGACATTGTGTCACCTTTCCTTTTGTAAGACTATAAATAGCTGCTTTTTAATGCTGATTTTATCCATAATGTTATACAATGTAAATTTTAGCAAAACATGGTGTGTATGCATATGTTTTCGTACTTAGAAAGCTATAAATAATTAATATTATGCTCACTATTTATTCCTACATCAAACAGGTTAAGTTTTTCTTACCCGGATTTTACAATGTAATTGCTCACAAAGTGAGAATACGAGGAAGTCTACATTTTATGTTGCAAGAATTGCAAGAGTTGCAAGAATACTGTTTTATTACCTGCCACAATTATGATGGTGCGTCTTAGGTTATGAACGATCTCACGAAAATTAAAAGTTTCTTATTGAAACTAAAAATTCTCCTAAAGAAAAGATCGTAATCATCTTGAGAAAGATACTTCATATTTCAACATAATTCACGCATTTCCACGTTTTACTATACTTTTGCGATTTGTAATGTTGGAAAATTAGATAATTGTATAACTTCTTTAGAAAAATATCATTTATGATTGTACAACTTTACTGAAACAAACGGAAGAAACCTCAGTTTAATTCATTTAGCATTTCTGATGGTGAGATTTAACATTTGACCATCACATTTAATAATCCAACAGAAGAAAATGGTTCACTAGAGAAGACATCTAGTCCGAAATTTATTGATCTGATAATCGGTTTATTTGCTAAATAATTACCCCGTGTAACTCACTATTAAGCTAATTGTGTGCTCCGTATTTTCCAAGGGTGGTGATTAAATGTTGTGTGTTTTACATAGAAAAACCTGCTCTGCATATGCATTTTATTTAGAATGCAATCCTGCCTGGAAATACCAAAACAGTATTACGTATTTCTTTTCCGATAAAGAACCGGATAATAACAGCTGCAAAGGAGAACTCGGGCACGTTTTATTACGCAGGCTGTAAATAATTAAGCCCAACCATGTTTATTCTAATTATAATCCTTGCAACAATTACAATATCAATTACCTATCCTCTAAGAAATCATTTTGCAATTTTCTCTTGTTCGTAAAGAAGTCATTGGCGAAAAGGAAATTCCCTGACATTTATGTATTACCGTGCCCCACTTTTCCTTTTTCCTTATCGGAATTAACTACATAGAGATACTCCCTTTTACATCAGGTGTGGGGAATAATTGAATTTAAAATCTGACATGCAATTAATTCTAATCCTGTTTGTTGCGAAATATTCGTTGTATTTTTAGCAAACACAAATATGCACTTTTGGAGAAATTCCTGAGGGCGGTTTTACATCGGTTCTCTTTAATTTTAGCAAAACATTACATCATATTAAATCTGTAAACGCAAATTCGTCTTGTGGTATTTCCAGTTCCAGTATAATAAAAACGTGTAGAAATTTACTGAATTACTACGTTGATATTTCCGTGTACTTAATCATTTATTAACTAATAGAGCTGTCATACATGATGGTGCAGACATCTAATAAGCATAAATTACAAGTCTAAGGTACAGGTTAAGCAATTCTAGCAATTAACATAATTAAATGTATAGGCATGGGTGGGATTCAAGGAAACTCTGTAAACCTATAGTTGAATTTTCGGACTGGAAAACACTTAATTGCAGTTAAGAAAACGGAAAAATTGCTCAAATTCCAATTTCCTTGAATTCTGAGGTACAAAAACTACATTCCTGTGCGAAAAACCCAACTAAACAACTGATGACTAACAAATTGCAAAAGAAACCGTAGTTATTGACATCTTATACCATACGAATGTTCATTGAAGCGTTATTCAATGCTTTGAAATGCTATTCCATGCTTAATAAATGTCTTTCAGCTATTCTTAGGATTACTCAAATAAAGTATTTCACCGCTAGCTTGCTGATAAATGTAAATATTATGAATAATTTAAAATCATCGAAACATTGGTATTTAAATCCTAACTCAAGTAGAATTCAGATAGTTGGCATTGCTTACCATAATTATTGGATGCAAAATGCGGAGAAAATTCAGATCCATGAATTTATCCATTGATAAATGACAAAGCAGGAAATCAGGACGGTTGTTTTGAATCATTAATTTAACTTGTATTTAGTAAGGACAAAAATAGGAAGAATTAGTTGTACCAATAATGATGCACCTACAGGCTACAGGGATAATAATAATATATGATTTTCTTACACTGCACGGGCGTAATACCGACAGTATTCGTACCGCTTTTCAGTACAAAAGAAATGTAAGAAATGTTATACGTATTGGAATCCCGCAGGATTTGTGATTTTACATACATTTGAATAGATAGATTAAATCTACTGCACTAGTATACGGTAAAGGAGGGAGCAATGACCAACAACATATTTGTTATCAATTTTCTTTGTCTTTGTCACCCAGAAGTATAGTTAACGTTAGTAAAAGCAAGATTTCTCTGCTTTATCAATCACTCATCGTTCTGTGCTTGCCGAGGGAGGACTATTGCCGAAAATTCAAGACCGTTAACCTGGTGTCCACCATCCCTACTACCGGAGATTCTTATTTGAAGATTTCCTTAATCGAAGTAGCACCAGACTCCATTAGAAAAACTTGGAAAAACGAGTCCTCTGAAAAGGCTTTCCTTTGTTTCCCGATCTAATAGTCAGTTGTAATGAGTTCAAAAATGAGTTCCGAAACGGAGTCTTCCGATTACGATACGGTGGGCAGTTTGGAAAAGGAAATGGAGTAAGAATCTTTCAATTTATACTACATGATTAAAATATTTGCATATCTAGTTCCAGAAATTCGATTTCTAATTCAACTTAATTTAGTACTACAATTATATATTCATTTTATTGTTTGCAGTGAGAGTATGGAAAAGATGAAGGCAAAGTTTGAAGCTTTGGAGACCGGGGCGACTGCACAAGCTCCTCCAGGCGCCTGTAAGCCTCCAGTGAAGAAGCCAGTTGAAATGTTCGAGGAAGAACCTTACGACCACACAACATTGACAAACTACTTCAAAGTTGAAATTGAGGAGTCGTGGCATCTGAACCAGTACCATTTGATCTTTGACCCCGAGGTCTTGGATATGAGAAAACGGAGCGCAATCGTCCGTCAGCTGAAGAAACTTTTGTGCAGCTCAGCGATAATCTTTGATGGGACTTCTCTATTTACTCCCCTGTTACTTGAAAGGAGCAATCCAGTAGCAAAGGACTATTTTGCAATCCAGGATAAGGACACTAAGGTTACTATTGAAGTCACCATGAAGCTTGTCAGAAGAATTGACAGAGAAGACGATACGTACAACCAGGCTTATAATCTTATGGTCAGAAGCTCCATGTTCGCAATGGGATTGGAAGAAATTGGAAGAAATTTCTACGATCGGAATAATTCTGTTGATGTTCAATCTCATCGAATTCAGTTGTGGCCAGGTAATAAAACTGAATGAAATGAAAATGCATGATAATGAAAGTAAATACGGTAAATATTAATTTTGATCGTTTTGCATTTTGTGACTATACCAGGGTACGTTACCTCGATTCGACAGTACGACCAGGATATTCTGCTTTGTGTTGATATCATCCACAGAGTTCTCCGCATGGATAACATCCTTTGCATTTTGAATAATTTGAAAAAGTCCAAGACTTACGAGCCGTCTGCCATCAATGAACTGAAGCACACCATCGTCATGACTCAGTACAATAAGAAAACCTATCGGGTGGACGATATCGACTGGTCTTCGAACCCGACTTCCACCTTCGTTAAGAATGGGCAGAATATTTCCTTTGTGGAGTACTACAAACAACATCATAACCTAGAGATCTCAGATCTGACACAACCGTTGCTCCTTTGCCGCCCGACTAAGAAAGAAGCTAGGCAAGGCATCAAAAATGACTTCCTGTTGATCCCAGAATTGTGTCAGGTCACTGGATTGAGCGATAGCATGAGAACGGACAATGGACTCATGAAAGCAGTAGGTACTTATCTTCACATGAGTCCTGAGAAGCGGGTCCAGGCCATAGAAGCATTCGTTCGTCGCCTTCTCACTAATGAAAATGTGATAAAGATTCTTCAGGACTGGAAAATTTCTATTGTTCCAAAATTGGTTTCCTGTCCTTTCAGAATTCTCAAGAGGGAATCAATCGTGTTTGCTAGTAACACTGTAAGGACCAACGATCAGGCTGATTGGACTACTTCATTTAGAAGTAAGATTACTTTTCCTTTTTATAAATATGATAATTATGGAAAGTGTAACTTTAGAATTCGGTACTCTGCATTTGCTTGCATTTACCTGTCATATTGTCATCATTTTCTTCTGTTGTCAATTAGGTAATCCATATTAAATATTTTGTGCTTACAGACTCTAAACTGTTGAAAGTCAATAAGGAACTGAAAACTTGGGTTATCATTACTCCAAAAAAGGACTTTGCTGCAGTAAATGAATTGATTCGTACAATACATAAAGTTGCAGGCCCCCTCAACTTCAAAATCCATCCTCCTCAGAAAATGTAAAAATTAAAACGTTGTATTTGATTTCCATTACCATTTATGCAAAGGCATGTAATATATAATTAACTTTATTTTGAATTTCAAGAATTCAAATTGAGGATTTGAGGGTTCCATCCTATTTGAAAGCAGTGAATTCTATCGAAATGCCTGTAGACCTTGTCTTCTTCATTCTACCGTACAAAGCATTGGAGCCATATACTTCCTTGAAGAGATGCCTTTCTGTTGATCTTGGAAGTACGTAAACAAATATTAACATTTAAAATAGTTTGCATTGTCATTTGAATAATTGAGTTCTGGTTAAGCTTAAATGATATCATAATATTTGTGGTTTTCAGTTCCCTCTCAAGGATTTGTTTCTAGGAACCTGTACTCTAAAGGACTGATGTCAATTGTAACAAAGGTTGTTATTCAAATAAACGCAAAACTCGGTGGAGAGCCATGGGGAGTTCGAATGCCCGTTAAGGATTCTATGATCGTCGGCTACGATGTCCAAAAGTGCACAGGAGGATATGTTGGGGCTTTGGTGTCAACCAACTCCCTTTCAATGGGACAATACTTTTCCAATACTGCACTATACTCTGACGTGATGGAATTGTCTGCCCTTGTTGTGATGCAGACAAAGAGTAAGCATTAAGCTTGTCTAGCCTGTAGCGATTCTCATTTGAATAATTCTTAATTTCTGTACTACAATGATAATATGGTAATAATTGTACTAATCAGAGGCAGTCGAGAGTTTCTTTAAACACAATAACGAATATCCTAAACGAATCGTCTTACTGAGAGATAGTATCAGCCAAGGTCAAGAGGATGTCATGCTAGCTGCAGAAGCAAAAGTTCTTGTGGTACGAGCTTTTCTTTTTTGTATTCTTAATTTAATTCCAATTCTATTTGTAGTAGGTTCAACTTCTTTTGCTTTGGGAGCAATTTTTATCATTCCTACATAACTTGAGGTATTTCCGTATGTGTATTAGTAATATGACTCTAAAGGTGATATAACTTATCGGAATATCTTATTAGTACAGTAAAAATCAAGTCAGGAAACATTAAAAATTACTTTTTGCAAATTATAGGAATATTATTATGTCTGTTTCAGGATGCATTCGGTGAATACTTCGCAACAAAAGGACTTTCAGCTCCAAAATTTGCGTTTATTGTGGTCAACAAGCAGTGCGGCACTCGTTTATTTTCGTTGGGTATTAAGGACAAAAAGATGAGTAATCCTACTCCAGGAACTGTTGTCCACCAGGCAATTACAGTTCGAGATGTGTACGTTATTAAATATTAAATAAATGAATGTTATTTCTAAAAAGATATTTCTTTAAGTAGACTGGGAATATTGATATTGATAAATGAATCAAAATATTATTTTTAGGCCTAACTTCTTTATGGCTGCTCAATACGCTCGACAAGGCTGCATTTCGCCATCTTCTTTCAAAATCGTTCATAATGAAACTCAGTTAGACATGGATAAACTGCAAGTAGTGTGTTTCAAACTATGTCATATGTACTACAACTGGAGTGGAACTGTCGCCGTTCCTTCACCTTGCCAATATGCCAGTAAATTGGCTTACGTCGTCGCAAATTATTTCAATGGAGACATTGCAAACCCAAATCTTGACAATTCACTCCATTTCCTTTAAATCTCTGCTTCACTCCTATGGATAACACCATTGATAACATCCATCTTCTTAATAAGTTAGCTATTTTAAATAGCTCTAATGAATTTTTATTTAATTTATTACTCTATTTTATTACAGTTTTCTGTGAATTAATTTATTTCGACTGTCTACACATACTTAACAAATAGCAGTCGCAAATTTTCTAAATGTGATTACAATATAAGTTACTTTAATTATTTAACTGTTGAACTAGTCATGAATTAAATAACAGTCAACAATGAACGATGAATTTTTATGATAGTTAGGATAACAATTTTGCAAAATAATTAAATAATGTAGATGCTGATTTGACTATTGTATGAAAGATGTGCGCACAATGTGCCTTAAATGTAATGAATGAAATGAACCTGATGTTATCCACTTACATAACCAGATATTATATTTATTTACAATGTAGTTTTTAGTAACGAAATGAATTAACAAGAAATAAAACAATGTATTTTGCAAACTTGGCTTTTGTGAAACCATTTCTTTTTTCCAGAAATATAATTAAATAAACCAGAATTGGGACAACATTAGGATTAGGCCTTTATAGCAAATGGATTTTATTGCTGAGGAGTACATGGCTGCTGAATGTAATTAAGGCAGTAGCCCCTATTTCCGGAATCGTTTGTTTCGTTAGAATCCGTATGATAGTAAATTCTAAATGGTTTTGCATAGCCTGGTAAAGATAAGTAAAAATATTTAGGTAAATACACACAAGAATTTTTAAATGCACTTTTTGTAAAGACTTACTGAAAACGGGAACTGCTGTCATGGACGCTTCACTGTTAAAAGTATCTCCACATATCCTGTCTTGGCATACAGTGGTGCCCATTTGCATAACTCGACCCGTATTCGTTGCACACGGAATAGTTATCCAATCTGATTGACAGTTCTGGGCGCCTACCATCGACCCTTGCTGAGCACTTAATTGACCAGTAAGGGAGAAAGCTCTGGAACGTAAATTTTGCTGGTTGTTGAAACCAACTGGAAGTACATTGCAAATAAATTAGTTAATTTTATTTCAAATAAATTCAAGTTTACTTTTATAAAAACTTTATCTCTTACTATCACCATTATCGGTGCAGGCAGTATAACGAATTCCACA
This sequence comes from Yoshiicerus persimilis, assembly GCA_020352615.2. NCBI lineage: Eukaryota > Metazoa > Arthropoda > Collembola > Entomobryomorpha > Tomoceridae > Yoshiicerus > Yoshiicerus persimilis. The sequence continues at coordinate 7,775 of JABJWA020000290.1, read as the reverse complement.
AAAGTTTCTCTCCATTCTAATACAGGATGTATAATCTTGGTTGGATAACTGCTGTCCAGCAGTAAAATCAAAATTGTAGGATCGTATCACCCCACTGACCCCTCGGTAATATTGAAGACACCCTTCTGGAGCTAAATTTAGATAATCACGACCTAAGTCTGTTATCTACCTTATACACGCAATCCACAGGTAACGCACAATTACAAAATCATATTAAAATTAAGTTGTATACCTCTTTCCAATGCATTACATCTTATTTGTGTCACTTTTATTTTCCAGGACCTCGAGTAAGTCGGACCACTTGTTATCACAGACAGAGTTAAAGGGCTATTGTCGACTCCAACGTCCACGTACACTAAACCACACAAATACCAAAATATGAACATTTATATTAGGTTAATTTTCATTTCCATGAACACAAAGTATTTATAATTTAATCAATGTATTATTTGTGTGATTATGATTTCTCACTATGATTTCCAGTATTGACACCACAGATTATTGGTACGGCTGTATTACTTCCAGATATTATGAATTGATCATTATTACAGACTCCACTTGTTCCAGGTTGAGCAATATTGAAAGAATCGAATTCTAACCTGCATTATATCAGACAAACATTATGAACATTAATCACCTATGTGCCAATTCCATTTCCGTAAGTAGTTTCGGTTTTACTACTAATTAAACATCACAATTTAGAAATTTTCTCTTAAAATTATTGCAGTTTCGTGAAAATAATAATTGCAATATGACTAGGGTACATTACTTTAATTGACAAACATCTGGTGCGCATTTGTAAACGGTTAATTGACAACTTCCCGTTCCATCAAAGGATGTCGGGTAACCAGTGTGTGTGAAGTAAGTGCAATTTTGATTTGTTGATGCTCCACATGATTTTGAAACTGGAATAAAATAATTCTATTATTTCTTTAATCATAAGATGAAGGAAATAATTTTCAAACATGAACTTACAAACGCAGCATACACCGTAGCCTTGTGCACATTTTCCATTAGCTGCTCCACCCCTTCGAACGCATTCCGCTGCAGGGTAGCACGTTCCATTGTCTCCAGATGCACTCAGACAAGCCGTGTTGTCGAATTTGATAATTGTGAACAACGACAAAACTAAAAAGAGAATCCCGAATAACATTTTTATTTGCATTTCAATTATTTTCTATTGAAATCATAAATAGGTGATTGTATATTTATTTATTTCTGTAGTAGAAAATCTTACAGCGGGGATCCCTTTCTGAAACATTTTCCTTGTTGTAGCTGTAAGGGGCCATCCCTGTATTATTTTCAAAACGATTTTGGGTATGGTGATACTGTCCTTTGTTCGTAATTGCTTTTCCAGAAGAAATTCCATCTTGATCTTTAGTGTCTATAGCATTGGAAGAAGTGGAAGTGAACCATCTACTAAGAAACGGAATTTGTCTTTTTATTCTATGCAGTAATGTTGTATCTTCTTCTGATTCAAAAGGTGAGGAACCATTTGCAAACGATATCAGAATAACCAAATATGCAATTAAAATCCCCAAAATTATCAACTTCCACTTCATATTGAGTAAATTTTGTAAAATATTGTAGTACACTATAGGTCAGTGTGATCTCCTTATTGGCAAACAGAAAACTAAGTAAAAATCTCGGGACTATGATGATTTTATAAAATTTAATGCAATTCATTCTCGTGAAAGCTAATATTAAACAATGAAATTAGCTTCGTGTAAAGTTTTGCTTATTTGTAGTGTGACTTGATGGTCTAATTAATCTTTAAGAGCATGACAATGACAAAAAACTTAAAAGCATTCTTCTTTGGTTTAACATACTTAACAATGCGTACTCACATCCCATGACAATTGCTTGTGTCCAAGACGTTATTTATGATCAAGAGTACAGAATTACACATTAAAGTTATTATTATAACCGATTTGTATAACATTTCTGTAATAAAGGTACCGAAGACACAGAATAAAGTCAGTAAGACCATTGTGTCAGTAAGTAATACTGTAATTATTATTTCATTAGCTAATTAAGTTTGGGATTAAGTGGTTGTACTTTTAAAATTGGAAAGCAAAAGAGCAATTTGTTAAATTAAATATTATGTTCAGTTCATACACCTTGAATATTAGCTGTTTTATACAATTGTAGTAGTAACACTTTCTTCTTTGCATATAGCTTATGAAATGTCATGTCACGATTTCAAATTGTGCTTAAGCAGCTACATAACAAATAAAAATTGCATTGTTCTCAATGAGTTATAATAATTGTACGAATGTGTGCATTCAGCAAACAAGTGGGTGTCTCATTTCTGAAACTGTCGCTTTTGAAGTACATGAACTTAAGAACATTAAGAAGCGTATATACAATCGTCTGTAATACAGTTTTACAATCGAATTAGTAATTATTGAGCGTAGCAAAACAACCCATCGCAAACATCACCCACCTACAGACATCAGTTTGTTCTTCCTGTATTTTATATACAAGTATGCTTTAATTTCTCATTTTCACAAGTAGGTGATATTTTAGTATAATGCAATTATCTCTTATATCTTAAACATACTATAAAGTTTGCAAACTCTATTTGACGTTTCATGAAAGCCACGAGAATTTATAACCGTATACTTAATTAGTATTCCAATTACAGACATTATTTTCTCCTTTTGTTTTCTTCAAAGCATAATCACAAATCGCCATCATAATAATATTGTGGACTTTTTGTGTTAATGAAAGATAGATTTATGCTTTTAGAGTCTATTCTTAACCAGTAATACAATGCCCCTGTTTTTTGCACTAAGCTATGACACGGTACCATTTAGTATGTAAATCAGTTATCAGAACTTGCGTAAAAGCAATTCGAGTTTAACAGTTACCAATATTTTTGTCAATCCAATAAAGTGTGCTGTAATATGTATATAATAGTAAGTTTAAGTGCATTTAAAACTATTTACAGGGCATTGCGTCCCTAGTTCCTGTCAATCATTAATCTCATTACAAAAAATGAAACTATCTTGTAAATAGTGCATTATTGCTTTGTTTTTGCATTGGGTAGAATTGTATTATGGAATGCAATCTGGTATACACAAGAAATCGCTATTTTCATGCATTCTCCTGAAATACACCTAATAAATTTTAGAACTAAAAATAATTTGGCTTAGTAAACACCTGAAAATGTTTACCCTTGAACTTGGAAACCTTTATACAGTGGAAGTCAAGAGGTTTTACATGGTTTTGCTAAAGAGAGGCTTACACACGTTCACACGTACGATATAAATGTATATACTTATAGACATACGATTTTGCATATGGCGATCGCAGAAGGAATAATTAAAATTATATTAGTTATCAATTGTTTATAAACTTTCATACATAATACACTGTTAAATTACATTATGATTAGTTACATAAACAATGTGATCCATCAAACCTATACCAACTCTTGCTCTTACAATTCAGTTTACAGAGAAACTGTCACGTTATTTATAACATCACAAAGCCGTAATAAATCAAATATTGACACATACTTACACTTGTCACATTATACGTTAATTTTGAGAGAACAGCACCCCAGTAGTACACGTATTACTAATTGATATCGTATGCAATACAACGCAATGGCAGATACATTACTTATGCACGGGATAGAAAAATATAGTGGAAGATACTTTACATGAAATCTTGCTCACATAACATTTGAACATTACATAATGCAGTATATATGTACAATTAATTGGCGAGTTGACAACTTGTATGAGTAAACAATTTATCAGTGATACTTGTTAAACAAATATCGACGCAAATTTTTTAGTTATGTATACATACTGCTGTAATCACTGCAATGGAAATTAGAATTTACGTATAGCATCAATCAAAGGAGAATCAGTTTACAACTAATTAAATAGTTATAATTAACAAATGGAAGAAGAAAAGGACAAAATTAAGGCGTAAATAAATTAATGGATTAATCTCCCAAATTAACTTAAAATGAAATTAGATATCCACTAATTTTCTATCACGATGATGACAAAAGCATTTCTTTAAAGGGATAATTATTTGCCTATCGTTATTCTATCATTAGAGATATTTTAAATAATTAAGTACCCAAATTAAAAAGAGTACTTTAATGTGCTTGATAATTAGTTTGCTGACATTGCAAGCAAGCATGAATTGTCTACGCAATTGAGAAGATAGAGTAGAGTACTGTTACTGTGTATATAATACTTGGGTGTTAGTATTAATGGAGCCCTATAATCTGCTTTCAAATATTTTGATAAGATAAAGGTAACATGCGGCCAAGTTAGTTACAAGTAATACATGACATTTACGTTTGTGGTTCATGATCGCAAACAATGTACTCCAGTTCATCATATTTATCTTGAATGAAGATATAATTGATTTAAAGCTGTGATTCCTACAAGTAATAAGTGTTTTATAGAGCAATGTGATCATATTTACCAATTAATATGGTCATTAATAATAGTTTTGTGATTATGTGAACGATTTTGCTTAGCACGCACAAAATCCTGTCCGGATATTGAGAATTAGGACTAAGTAACAACTTTTTACGGAAGTGGTTAACATCTACCGTTTCCCTAATTTACAGAGATTACCGGTTGATATTGTTTTATCCGTATTCAAAATGAATTACGGAGTTTTGGTGTTAGGTGCTACGATTTCAATTTCTCTATTTCTTCGTATATGTGGAGGATCGGTTAGTAACACAAATATATATTACCCTAAAGATACTCGGATTGATATCTACGATGGAGCAAAAGACGATTCCACAGTTTACGGATGGGTGACTGGAAATAAATTTTACGAGTTCGAAGAGTTGATACATAGCATTTGGCAAACAAATCATGGAAATTCGGAATTTAGCATTGTTCCACAAGCAAATAAATTCATTGATGAAATTCGACCTTCCTACGGGAGTGGAAACAAGAGAATAATTTCATTGCAGGACTACACTCCAGTTTTGCCTGTGGATGACGATGATATTTGTGATATGGACTGGAGACACGAGGAATCTCACTTATTCCCTCACCGACCATCTGAAATTCGACCTTTAGCTGTGGATAGAATCCAAAATCCTAATGGATGCCATTACGCGTACAATAGCGAAGATAAGATATTACTTTGTCAAGGTAAAACTGTCTATGACATGCATCCAAATCTTCCATTATTTCCGTGGCAGAACCATCTTGTCGAGTTTCACTTAGTTTCAACCAGTGTCGATGACGTTCCCCGATTTGCATTTGGAAACGGAACGATGACAATCAATAATATTCTTTTGAAAAACAACAAGCTAAAAGTTATCGACCCTAGAACCTTTGCTCACGTTCGAAATCTTACCTCTCTTATCATCATCCATAATGAATTGGACTTTATCTCCAGAGAATTCTTTGCAGGATTAACGGAAACAAAGTTTCTCAGCTTGAATGATAACCTCATTAATTTCCGGAAGTTTGAAAATTGCTCTGAGAAACCCATTGATGAAATCCCTGCTATTCTTCCATCGTTAAACGCGTTTACTCTGGATGGAAATCCACTGGAGATTATTCCTAAACAAATGTTTGCTGGCATGAGATTAAGTCCTCTCACTATGCTCAGTCTCGTAAACTGTCGGTTAACTTTCATCCATCCAGGTAATTGCAGTTTTCAAAAGATATTCACTTTCTTAACTGTGGTCGAAAAACTGTTTTTAGGTAATGTAAGCTTTAATATTCAGCAATTAATATCCACGATCCAAAATCATTATTACCGAATGAGAATAGGTATGTGCAGTTTTGCATTCCTTTGAATACGCATAAAGCATATGCGTCCTAAAATTGTATTTGCATTTCTCAAATAAAACAGGAAAAAACAAGTTGTATAAACATGGTATGGAATCACCATTACTGAGAAATTGAAAATGTGCTTTAGGAGGGTTAGGAGAGTGCCATGAGCATCTGTATAGTGTGAAATTATAAGTACAGGCTGGAACATTATCTATTAATTTAAACTCTATTACAGATTGCACAATATATAGGTATATGTCAGCGTCAAACAGGGCAATGTGTCAGACGCCACAGTGTGCCTAGCCAACATTCTAATATTATGATAATATTGTTCATAATAAATGTAGTAATCGTATTCTAGGGATAAGAACAATGTACTTCCCTTAAGGTACAATACTTTGCCTTACTATCTAAGCCTTATTTTTTAGAGGTACGAGTAATATCATTTCAAGAAGTTGACGAAAGTAAAAAAAGACTTTTTCATTAGTAATTCTAATATTAGAAAGTACTCCTTTTTTAAGGAATTGATTACTTTACTTTAACACTTGGCACATCTTGCCTGAAAGGTCTATATAGGTGCTGTTCTATATAGGAGGATTACGACCGCCTAGTTTGCATTAGGACGTTTGTTTATGATAACCCTGTAGACATACGTAGATAGAAGAGTGCATTTACTATGTTTGCTGAATATTTAATATGTAACCATCTTTGCGGTCATAAGTATAACCTTTATTAAACTAAGTTGTTTCGAGTAATTCAGATTGGGCAGTGTAATGTAAAAAATGTGTACTACTAATTTATTCGTGGCACATGACTAATTAAATTAAGTTGAGGTATGTAATACTATATGCAGGTGTACCAAACGAAACTTATTATCTGGAAAAATATTCTGTGTGTAATTATATACTAGAGATAACCGCTGATAAGTACACTTGGCGACAACCCACCCATGTAGATATTCGGTTCAGAATGATGTAATTTAGCCTTTTTAACAAACAACCTGTCTACCTGCATTAATGCCCTTGATTGATTGATTTACGCTTGAAAAGTGAAGTTCAATTTTATTCAATTCAGCTATATTAGTCAGTATCTTTTGAAACTATGGACGTAGACATTATATTATAATGATAAGTTTGAGGTTTACGTCCAGTAGACTATGCACATTGGTTTCTAAACTGAATGCTGAACTCTCAACTATGTGCTTAGAATGACGAAATTGATGTACTATGGTTAAAATCATGAAATAAAATTATTTGACTATTATACAACGGAATTTTCCTTATGTTACATTGCAGATGCATTTTCCTTTCTTCCTGGATTAGAAAATTTGAATTTGAGCGAAAACCCGAAAGTGAATTTCTATGAAGCGTTACAAGGATTAAGGAATAGCAGTTTGAAAAGGTTGTATTTGTCTACTAACAACTTTTTAGATGTCCCTAAAGCGGCTCTGGAGATCGTAGCAAGTACATTGGAGTCTTTGGACTTGGAAAACAACCTTTTGAAAGAAATTACTTCTAATTCCTTTCCAGCTATGGGGAAATTGAAAAATCTGAATTTGAAAAGTTGCGACTTAGATTTAATCGAAGATGGGTCATTTGATGGAATGGAAAATTTGGTCGATCTTGTTCTATCTCATAACAGATTGAAGGTAGTGCCATTTGCGGTATCAAAACTTGTGAAGCTAAATACATTATCATTAAATAACAATCTCCCAAGTGGTGGCTCATTTTCGATTGAAAGAGGAGTATTTTCGAAATTGTCAAAGCTGAAAAACCTGTACTTGAACAATTTGAATTTGGGTTACATTCAACAAGATGCATTTTCTGGATTGACAACCCTGATGTATATGTTGATGGATAACGCTCATATCGAAACAATAGAGGATTATGCATTCTCGCAATTAAAATTTCTGAAAATTTTATCAATGCGAAGTAGTTTCACCAAAGATAAAGCAGAATTCAATTCCTTAACATTTTATGGACTGGAAACTTTGCAGAC
>JABJWA020000289.1:0-21376 GCA_020352615.2 Yoshiicerus persimilis | reverse complement strand
GAATGCGGAAACAGGTGACAGTAAAACAGGTAGTCTAAGCATTAACAAATAAAAACTCACTGTTTTCTATTGATTTAAAATGGAAAGAAATAAAGTGATCTACGAGTGTGCCAAAATTAAAAGCGAAGAAGATATTACAATTAATGAATTCCTTAGACCAGGGCCAAATGCAGAATATTTGGAGGCCCAAGGTAAGACTATTTTAAAGTATTCGTATTTTACAATGCCAAGTGCAAAACTAAAATTCGAAATTAAATAGCTACGTTATTTAAAATTGACTTCTGCAATTTATAAAATAACGCAGCTGTATAAAATATATTGTATATCGTATGTGTATATCGACAGCTGTTATCTTATCGCTAATGCAAAATGTATTAACAGAATTATTCAACCAAAACCTTTCACATTTCTCGGTTGTTGTGTGTATATAATAAATGAATGGTAGTAAAAACATTTTTAAAGGAATTTCTGCTTCTTGTTTGTTAAAATATTAAATAACTTTTCTTTGTATGCAGAAAGCGTACAGATGACCGCGAAGATCGTTTTCAAATGTGAAATGTCGGTGAGTTTTCCAGATGATTCCACTTCTACTAAGGACAATACGCGTGAAGTGGAGAGTTGTTGTTGGTAATTAATTCGCCATAATTGCTACTGTAGACTGAAATATTAAATTGATTTGAATGTAATATTTATAGTAAAACTTTTTCTCCTTTTAAACTTTCAGTACCGCATCCGGGCATTTAAAATGCCATAAAATTGTTAATGCCGGAGAAAGACGATTACAGTGCAATGTTTGTGGAAAGGATTACCTCAATTTTTCTCACTTAACGTATCATGAAAAAAATCACATTGGAAGTAATCCATTCGACTGCAATATTTGTGGCAAAAACTTTAAAAGAGGCGGCAAATTAAAAAAACATGAAGTCATCCATACTGCTCAAAGACCATTCGACTGCAATATTTGTGGCAAATTTTTTAAAACATCCAGTCAAGTCAAAAGACATGAAAGGAACCATATAGCTGAAAAACAAATCGAGTGCAATATTTGTGGAAAATTATTTAAAACGTTCTTTCAATTAAAACAGCATGACGTAACCCATACAGCTGAAAAACCATTCAAGTGCAATGTTTGTGGCAAATCATTTAAAACGCCCGCTTATTTAAAAATACATGAAGCTACTCATTCGGGTAAAAAACCATTCGGGTGCAGCATCTGCAGCAAATTTTTTAAAACATCTACTCTAGTAAAAATACATGAAAACAACCATAGGGCTGAAAGACAATTCGAGTGCACAATTTGTGGCAAATGGTTTATAGCATCCGCTGAACTAAAAAGACATGAAAACTACCATAATGCTCCCAGACAATTTGACTGCAATATTTGTGGCAAATCATTTAAAACATCCGCTGAAGTAAAAAGACATGAAAATTACCATACAGCTGAAAAACAATTCGAGTGCAATATTTGTGGTATGTGCTTTAAAAAACACTCCGACTTAAAAAGGCATGAAGTCCTTCTCCATACGGCTGAAAGACCATTTGAATGCAATATTTGCGGCAAATCATTTAAAACATCCTATCACTTAACATTCCATGAAAGCATCCATAATTCTGAAAGACCGTTGGAGTGCAATATTTGTGGCAAATCCTTTAAAAGATCCGGTCAATTAAAGGATCACGAAGGTACACATACGAACGAAAGACCATTCGAGTGCAATATCTGTGGAAAGTCATTTAAAACGTCCGCTCACATCAAACGGCATGAATTCACCCATGCAACTGAAAGACCTTTCGAATGTAATATTTGTGGAAAATCATTCAAAACACCCGATCAATTAAAAACTCACGAAAGAAACCATATGGCTGAAAGGTGCATTGTTTGATGTGAAAGACTTTCAATAACAATTAACTTAATTGCTATTGCGACCATCTTCAATTGAAGTTCAAATTGAAGCTTGAACGATCACTCTATTCAGTTTTCCGACGAAAATGCAATGTATTATTGCCGTTAATGCCGTAATCAATTGCAAAGAAGTCTGCGTTTTTAATTTTATTTTTTCTCATTCGAAACTAATATTTTTGTTGGATTTTGATATGTCATAATGGCAACCGGGAAAATTCCTGCAACTGCCTTGTAATAAACCACCAATCCGCTGCTATTGTGCACTAACTGCCAAAAGGGCCTGTACAGGGTGTTCCAGAATGATATATATACACTTCGATATCATGAATAACTCAAGAACGGTAAACTGTATTTAAAAGTGGTTAGTACCATTGGAAGGAGAACAAAATTTTGAACCGGATCAAATATCAACTGGAAAATCGGTAAAGTCGGCCTACAAGAAAATCCTAAATAAAGAGTGAAGAACGGATTTTCCAAACAATCTTAGGCAATTTGGAAAACCGATTTTCCACATTTTTCTTTCGAGATTTTCTGGTAGGCCGAGTTTACTGATTTTCCTATTGAAAAAATTGGTTCCGATTCGAAATATTGTTTACTTTTCAATGGTACTAACCGCGTTCAAATACAGCTTACCCTTCTTGAGTTATTCATGGTCAAAATGTATATATATCATTCTGGGACACCCGATATAACCAAAACAAAATTGAAATTCCTGAATTACTTAAGCATGGCCACTAAATTGGTGTATTTCATTGTGTGAGTTTAGGTCATGGCGGATGAGGGTGGAGAATCGGATGTCAGGTGTAATATTGGCCATTGGGTCTCGTAGCTCGTAGTATATTTTTCATTTGTCCATGTAAAATTCGATAGTTTTCTCACCTGTATAGAAACAAAATAATAACTATGGCCACATTGACTTGTACCCAATTATAGGGAATGATGACATTTTGGTAAAAGCATGGGTCGTCTATACCTTTTCATATTTGATTGATTGATTGAAAAGTTTATTGACCAATTGTTAACTGTTACAAAATCATATGTTATCTTCCAATTTTAGTCACTCTAATCTAGCAATAGCAGCATCAGAATATTTTGCTCTATGTTTATATAGCGTCGTTCTCGCTGTAGCATTGTCGCTTGCTTGAATTTGTCCGTTTAACAAGAAAATATATTAAAAATGTAGATTACATATAATTCTAAGTTGAACTAAAAGATTTTAAAATAAAGCTTTGTTTTTATTGGTATTTTATTTTAAAGACCCTCTCTCCGATTGACTCCTTCCAATTTTTAACAGATTTATTAATTTCCCTATCAATTGTATTAGTTGTCACACTGTTGGTTGCAAAATTAAAACGAAGCGAACATATAATTCTAATAAATAATGAATATAAATATGTATGAAATAAAATAGTAATTCTCAGGGTTGATAAAAAATTCCATCGTTTGTTATCAGCTTATTATTTCTTCAGTTCGATTACTCACATAGTGTTATAAACTATGAGCCGATTGCCCTAAATAGTCGTTCACTCAAATCTGACCAGCAAACAAAGCAAAGATTCACCGAACCCCTTACTGCTCTAAGCCAAAGGTGTATAAGGCGATATAGCAAACGGCTTAACGCAATACAGTGCTAGTTATAATATAATAAAGAGAAATAAATTGTTTTTCTTTGCAGTTCATTGTATTCGGAAAGTTTATGAAGTCATCAAGTTAACGGTGTATTCAAATCCAAAGAAGTATTTTTTTATGCAATTTGACTGTGATTTATTATTTACTAATTTATCACAATTTATCTCTAATATAACATAATACGAAATTTAAATTACCATTATGGTCTTGCAATAAAAGATATCACAACATCCAAATAAAGTCCCTTGCCACCGTAAATTGATTGTTTGTATCTGTAAACAAATTAAGTGTTATCCGAATGCACTAGTTCTTCTCCCTCACTTTTACTTGTTTTAATACGAGGATTCCCTACAGGTTATGATTATTATCAAAATTATCATTAATTATCAATTGCATTGTGCAAAGCCAAGGCTCACTTTACAACCATAGACTATACAATAATGTATCACTTTGCTATATAAACATGATGTAAAATTAGTGTCAATTTAATTCATTTTGTTTTTTGAATGTTTCAATTTCATACTTCGTCAAATTAAATCGATTTTGCGACGGTTTAAAATAAAGTCATTCTGTATACCATAAATATTTTCTAAAACTGTTTTCACAATGACAAGAAAATATCGCATGGGGCACTTTGATGCAGAAGTCTTCACTATTAGGAATTGGCGCGATAAAAACAAAACAAGGGCAAACTAAGAGAAAGGCAAGAATACCGAACAGATGACAATTAAAACATCAAAATCATAGCAAATATAAAATCACTAGTTGGCATCTGATTTAAAATAGAAAGAATTAAAGTGATCGACGCGGCTGACAGAATAAAAAGCGAGGAAGATATTACAATTGAGGAATTCCTTGGTCCTGTGCCAACTGCAGAACTTATAAATCCCACAGGTAAAACTATTTTAAAGTCTTTGTATTTTACAATAGTGTGTACAAACTTAATATTCGACATTAAATAGCGAAAGTGTTTAAAATTACCTTCTCCTTTGGTTATCGATTGGTGTATTTTATTTATCACAAATGCAAAGTGTATTTTAAAAAAATTTACTATTCAACCAAAATATTTTCTAGAGTATGTAGGTAAACGAATTGCTGTAAATCCGTTTTTAATGGAATTTCTGTTTCTGGCTTGTTAAAATCGTAAATAACTTTTCTTTACAGAAAGACTACAGATGGCGAAGATCACTTCCGCATACGAAAAGCTAATGAATTTTGAAATCCCACCAGATAACTCTACATCCAGTAATGACAATACACGTGAAATGCAGAGTCGTCGTGGGTAATGAGTTACCATAAGCGTATAAAAATATTCCTTTGAGAATAAATATTATTTCGAATAAAACTTTTTCTCTTTTTAAAACTTTCAGTACGGCACCCTGGCATTTAAAACCCTCCAAAATTGTTAGTAGCAGAGAAAGACGATTCCAGTGCAATGTTTGTGGAAAGAGTTACATCTATTCGTCTCAGTTAAAATGTCATGAAAAAACTCATTTAGGAAGTAATTCATTTGAGTGCGGCATTTGTGGCAAAATCTTTGCGACCATTAATTATTTGAAATGCCACGAAAACAGTCACTTCAAACAATTCCCATGCAGTTTTTGCAACAAAACATTTGTCAAAGCCGAAGCCCTTAACGACCACAAACGAATTCATACCGGAGATAAAGAAAGACCATTCGAGTGCACTATTTGTGGAAAATCCTTCAAAAAACACTATGAGTTAGCAGCACATGAAGTTATCCATACAACTAAACGACCATTCGAGTGCAATATTTGTGGAAAGTTTTTTAAAACACGATCTGCCTTAAGGGAGCATGAAAACAACCATACGGCTGTGAGACAATTCAAGTGCAATATTTGTGAAAAATCCTTTAAACATCGTTGTGACTTAAAGGTGCACAAAGTCACTCATACAGATAGGACTGAAAGACCATTCAAGTGCAACATTTGTGACAAATCATTTAAAACATTGGCTAACTTAAGAGGTCATGAAGTCATGCATACAGTTGAAAGACCATTCAAGTGCAATATTTGTGGCAAATCATTTAAAAGACGTGGTGAATTAAAAGGTCATGAACCCACCCACACTAATAAAAGACCATTCGAATGCAGCATTTGTGGCAGACCTTTTAAAACCACCAATAGATTAAAAAAGCATACAGCAGTCCATTTGTCTGAAAGACATTTTGAGTGCAATATTTGTGGTAAAGCATTTAAATGGTCTGCTACCTTAAAAGTACATGAAACCAGACATACGTCTGGAAGGCAATTTGAGTGCAACATTTGTGGAAAATCATTCAAAACATCCGCTGTATTAAAACTACATGAAGCCAATCATACGTCTGAGAGGAAATTCGAAAGCACTATTTGTGGCAAATCATTTAAAAGCCCCGGCGAATTAAAAGTGCACGAAGTCTCTCATAAGGCTGAAAGACCATTCGAATGTAATGTTTGTGGAAAATACTTTAAAACACAACGTAGCTTAAAAGCCCACGAAGTCATTCATACGGACGAAAAAAAATTCGAGTGCAACATATGTGGAAAATCCTTTAGAAGATCCGGGGAATTAAGGAATCATGAAATCAACCATACGCCACTAAGACAATTCGAGTGTAATATTTGTGGCAAATCATTTAAAACCTCCAGTCAACTAAAAGTACATGAAGGTACCCATACGTCCGAATGACAGTTCGAGTGTAACATTTGTGGAAAATGCCTTTCAACATCCGGTCAACTAAAAGATCACGAATTAACTCATACTGCTAAATTGTGCAATCTGTGAAGTGAAATGATTTTCAAAATTGGTATTGTGGCCATCTTCAACAAAATTTGTAATTGCAACTTGAACTTCCCTCGATTCCGTTCAAGTTCAAGTTCAAGTTAGATTTATTAATGTGTCCAATAAGCACAAATATGCAAATTACAAGCCCTTTAATCATAACAATTAAATTCAGTATATATTATACTGTTCTTGTCCCTGCTGACACATGAAGAACTTAATAATTAAAAAGACATGAATATACAGTAAGAATAAATATTTGTAAGATTAGGTCTGATAGAGATTACAATTTCAAATATTACGTATATAGCTTAAGATAAATTATAGTATGTTAATTAGTTCACGATCAATTATTTGTTGTTGTATCACGGCATCAATCAGTTGGTTATGGCTTAAATCTTTATATACCCATTTTCTAGGAAGTCTATTCCAGGCTGTTATTGCAGAGCTGAGAATAGACTTTCTAAAAGTAGCAGAAGTCCTGGGAATTGTAATTAGCTTAGGAAATGATTGTTTTCTATTGCTTAATTGGAAACAGCTATTATTTCCTGGAAACTTGTTATTTATTGCTAAGTTTGAAAATTTAATTAATTGCAGGTCGCGCCTTTCTTTGAGGGTGAAAAAATTGTACTCTTTAAGCAGATTATTTATTGTTAGTTTGTGTTTATATTTGCTAGTAATTCGTTTATAGGATTTACCTTTCTTAGTGGTACATTTTGCTTTGCAATATTTAGGGTAAGTGTAGTTTGTAACAAATCTGTGCGCAATGTTATCAATTTTGTTAAGGACAGAATCTGGGACCACTGCCCAGATTGTAATAGCATAATTTGCTATGGAGTATATATATATATATTTATATATATATATATATTTGCCGTTCGCCAATGAATTTTGCCGCAGTGTTTTATAAATTTGTTTGAGTTTTCAAATGTAACGTTCATGTATAATTTGAAACCAAGGTAATACTTGTGTCGTATTTTGCCACGTCTTAAGGTCAACAAGGAAATAATCTATAATAGCTGTCATGCAATAAATCCCCAATCAGTAGATCAGTCAGTGCGGCTATGTTGTTATTTTACATTAACTGGTAAAATTAGACCTATACTATAATATTGTAACGTATATATAAAGTAAACCTGACCAGGATATATGTGTATTTCTTTGTAACTTTGGCGCATTGTGTGAGTTTAGGCGAAAGATTATGGAGGAATGGGTGGAGGTCGTCAGGTATGTTGTTGACCTTTGAGTCTCGTAGCATATTTTTAATGTGTCCATAAAATTCGGTAGTTTACTCACCTGTATAATTACCTTTTTTCAGCTTTTAATTGATTGTATTACTTAGCACACACTGTTGGTTGTAATTATTAAAGTGATCATTGATAATTTTTAATGATGAAATATGAAAACCGAATAAACTCATAATGGAATTAAAGAATGCTGGATATATTTTAAGATTTTTAATTTTTTTAATATAAAGGGCGATTACAAAATCAAAAATAATGCAAATATTTAGGAAGTCTTAAGAAGTTTTCAAATGGTGTTCCTGAATAGATTGGTTTTTTCGCCAAATGCAGAAATTTTGCTATTTTGCTTATGCAGTAAAAAACATTGTATATTGTTGAGATTCCTAAGACAATAATTAATATTCAACCTAATATTTCAATTATAACAAATAAATAATATTTCAAATAATATTCCAAAGTTTCATTCGAAGCGCAAGAATTATTGCTATTTTCAGCAAAACTTAATCATAAAGCACACCAATTGAGTTGAGTGCTAGAGATGTTTGCAATTTTATGCCTTATCCATAAAAAATCTCTTTTCCTCGGATTTGGGGGACATACAAATATTCTAAAAAGAAAGACGGAATTACTGAGTTACTAGCGGTCAAAGCTCATGTATAAGTGTTTCAGGGTGACCCTGTAAATAGGTTTTTTTTATTCGTTCAAACATCAACGAAAATACCGTCGTGATTTGTGTACGCTCTCAAAGTGTAAAAGAGAGAGTTCAGCAGAATAGCAGGCAGCACATTCACTGCATTATTTTATTATTCCCGGGTATCATTAAAATTAACCTGTTTTAATTCAATACGGAAAAGAGAAAGTGGGACAATAAGGGAAAAATTTGTTTATACTATATTAAAAGGGCCCTGTCGATTCGGTTCAAATTGAGCGGGAGTTACATATTAATACATGTATTCTCATTTATCTCATTGACCACGCGGTTAGTTTTTCACTATCTTCAAGCGTTTAAAAAGTGGTAAAGAAGTCACTGTAGAAGAAATTCAAGATACCTAAATTGCTCTCCAGTGTCGTCTGAACAGTTAAGTTAACGTACATTTCCGGTTTGTTTAATTTTTATATTCTTTTTAAACCAGAAACAAAATGTATAGTCATAATGCAAAAATTATGTTAAATTTTTTTATGTTTGGGACTAAACCATTTATACAACTAAACAAACAGGAAATGTACGTTAATTGAACTGACGACGTGACACTGGAGAACATTGTAGGAATCTTGAATTTGTTCTACAGTCACTCCTTGACCACACTTGGACGTTTTTGTGTAGCAACCTTGCATAATTTTCAATACGAGAATAGTTAGCCGAAGAAAGAAACAAAGGCATCCGACAATCCGATTTGAGTTGCTAATATACCCTTATAGATACCTGGCATCTGAAAGACAATAGTGGTAAGTTTGAATACTGTCATAGCGTTTTAATTACTGGGTGATCTAATTAATTAGTAATTAATGATTTTTTCATGCAACTAATTAATCAGTTTAATTAGTAGTTACGTAGTTAGTCTTTCTTGAAAATTCTATTTAATTAGTAAATAGTAATTAGTTTTTCTAAATTTCAAAATGAATTAGTTTAATTAGTAATTAGTCCTCTTAAAAAAATCTATTTAATTAATAAATAGTAATTAGCTTTTTTGAAATTTCTAAATAATTAGTAATTACTTTGTTGAAAGTTCTATTTAATTAGTAATTAGTTTTTTTTTAATTTCTAATTTAGTAATTAGTTAAAAAATATTCTAATTAATTAGTAATTATTTTTTTTTAAATTTCTAATTTAGTAATTAGTTAAAAAATATTCTAATTAATTAGTAATTATTAATTAGATTAACAAAATTTCTCTAATTAATTAGTAATTATTAATTAGTTTAACAAAATTTCTCTAATGAATTAGTAATTATTAATTAGTTTAACAAAATTTCTCTAATGAATTAGTAATTAGTTTAAAAAAATTCCTCTGATTAATTAGTAATTAGTAAAATTCTTCTAATAAATTAGTAATTCGTTAACAACTTTTGTTCTAACAACAAATGATTTAGCAATTAGTAATTTGCATCTAATGGTCAATTAATTCATATAATTTCAAATAAATCAACGCAATTTTAATTAAATTCATACAATTTCGGTCAAACTCACGCGCTTTTGAAATTCATATAACCTCGATTAAATTCATTCATTTAAAATATAATCTACTGATATTGTTTGATTATAAAATATTTTTTAGGTCGCTGTCATTAGATTATCCTAAGGCATTGTGCAATATACTCATAATCTAATATCAAATATTGTTATCTATTTCTAATAGATAATCGTAATTATTGTGTAGTCAAACACCAGTAAACTGTTAATGTATTCTTACCTAATGTAGGTAACTGACAGCTTAATTATGGGAAAATTCTCCAAATCTAAAATTGCGTGGCGCAATAACATAGCAACTGCAAGAGGTAAAAAGAACTGTGCTAAAGAAACATTGCAGGAGAATGGTGAAAATCCATTCAACAATGACATTGTGGTAGTGAATGATGGCGCATTCAATATTATTGTTGTGAACGAGACCTCGGAAACTCTAACGACGGAAAATCATGGTGGGGGTCCCATTGAAGTAAGCAATGAAGCAGTTCACGAAAAGCCTTCTGGAAGAAGGATAATTTCCATTTCAGCATTGGAGACTGCCATGAACGTATCTCTAAGCCATGGTAAAATATGTCCCAATTCTCGTCTTGAAGCTTTTGCAGAAAAACGCAAAGGATTAGAAACTAAAATTAGTTTTCAATGCATGATGTGCAACATTAAGTTAGACGTGAATAGTGACACAGAAGATTGTACCCTACCAGTAAATGAAGCAGCCATTTGGGCAGGAAATTCTTCAGGAGCAGGATATTCTGTCCTAGATCATTCATTGACACTTTTGGATGTTCCATTTATGACTATGAGAAAGTATATTGCCGGCGAAGCAAAGTTCCATGACGAGATGCTCAAGGTAGCTGAACAAGTTATAGCACAAAATGGCATAGAAGAGCGCAATATGGCTTTGGAAAAAGGGCAGGTTGATGATAGTGGAACTGTCTACACTGAAGTGCAAGGTGATTGTGCTTGGGCTAAGCGCAGTTACCACAATCAAGGAAAATCCAATTCCGGATCCTGTGTAATTATTGGAATGTTGACAAAGAAGCCACTCTTCATCACCACTCGGAATAAAGTTTGTTCGGTATGTAACTCTAAGAAAAACAAAACTCATACGTGCTATAAAAATTGGAGTGGATCAGCAAGTGCCATGGAGCCGGATATGGTTCTAGAGGGCTTTAAAAAAAGTATGAGTATGCACAACCTGCGGTATAGTACATATACAGGAGATGGAGACAGCAGCGTTTATCTAGCAATACGAAATGTATACTATAACGCTAATGATAATTTTAAGGTTGTGGAAAAAGTTGAATGTGTAAATCACGCAGTACGGGCCATGAACCGAAATTTGAGTAAGCTCCTTACTCAGACAGTGTACCCCGTAAAAGATCGTAAAAGTTTAGAAGAAATCATACATCGAATTGGGAAAGCTTGTGTATACGCCATCAGCTACAATGTCGACAATGTTCCCGCTACAGGGTTTTTGACGCTAAGAAAAGACATTGATTGTGCGCTTACACACGCCATAGGAGATCACAGTTTATGCGGCAGTCATTTTTGTGAAAATGGCAAACTGGTTGTACCTCAAAAGTATAGAAAAACAGATCGCCTCCCTCAAAGCAGTAGTGAAGGCACAGTCAAACCCACACACCTACATTTAAAGAATACTTCCATCTACTTGGCATGTAAAACTATTATTGAGAGACTTTCTAACAGTTCCCGGAAATTAATACAAGGTAGAACAACCAATTTGTGTGAAAGTCACTTTGGTCAATTCGCCAAGTTCCTTCAAGGAAAACGGACCAACTGCATCAACAGAGGCGCATATAATAAAAAAGCATATCAAACTATGTTAGCACAATTATATGGTAAAGGATGGTATGCTCCAACTTTAAAGATAGCTAAAGGGAAGAGTCAATCTGTTGGGATAAAGCGAAAGTATACAGAGGGTATGAGAGCCAGAGAAATAGCAAAGAAAAAGAAAAAGTGTCCCGCCAAACGAAGAATAATGTTTCCTTCGAAAGCAAATGTACCTCGTTTCTTTAGTCATTCAAAGAGTTTTATTTCTGAAGTAGAGCATGGCTCGAATTGTCCAAACAGTGACATGGATATATCTCAACTCAGAGAGGACATTCGTGCATTTCTAAATAGCAAAAGGGTTTCGAATACCGAAGAGCAGTGGGCGATCCATTTACAAACTGTTGGTCAGTACGACAGTAAGGATTACATTGCAAGAAAGCAGTACATGGTTACGGCAAGCAATTCAGGAGGACTATTTGGTATGAGAAACTGTACCCCCAATGTCAAATGGCTAGATAAGCTCATACACAATTATCCTCCGTTTAATGGAAATGAAGCAACGAACTGGGGAAAAGAGAAGGAACGAATCGCCATTCAGAAATACGAAGCTCAGTACAGCTGTACTGTACAAAAGGCTGGATTATTCGTTCACTTAAAGAATGGACTGCTTGGAGCTAGCCCTGACGGCTTGGTGACTTTTAAAAATGATTACGGAATAGATATCAAAGGTATTTTGGAAGTAAAATGTCCTTATAAAGATCGACAGAAGGCAATACAGGATATCGTTGTACCCGATCACAAATATTTGTGTAAAACAAATGGGAAAGTAACTTTAAAAAGAACCCATCACTATTACAAGCAAATAGTTATGCAATTGCAAGTCACAAGAAGATCCTTTTGCGATTTTGTCGTTTGGACACAGGGGCCTTTACAACAAGACGGGTTACCAATGGAACCTCTCGGGGAAATATTTGTAGAAAGAATTTACCGAAAAGGTACCTTTAATCTCTGGAGCCAAATGGCAAAGAAATTCAAAAGATTCGTCAGACTGGATTTGTTGCCGGAGATTGTAGACTCTCGTTTGGATCGAAATATGCCGTACCGACAACCGCTATATCGAGAAAAAGCCATATCTAATGCAGATATTAAGAAGACCAACGCTAACTCTAAAAAGAAAAACTAGGTAACGTACAGCTTTTTAGCTTTCAAGAATAATACAATTAGCCTTAGATAATGCATTTTTAAAGCATAAAGTGTAATCATTGTTTTTCGTTTATTTATAATCAGGTTTACTGCATTTAAATGGGGCCTAATTTACTTCTGGAGGACAGATATTGTCCAACGTACTGAAGCAGCGTATTTCAACTACAAATGGATATAAATTGTATTTCAAAAGTTGATCAGTGCTTATTGTTTTTATGGAACTTCATTTATGTAAGTAGTTATTAATTATAGACTTAATATTAAACTGGCATCTAAACTTATTAATTTGGCGACTAATCGAATTAATTAGGCTTCTGATGAATTTAGCGACTTAAGCAATTAATTTTTAATCTTTGCTATTTAATTTAGCTACTACATGTTTCATATCATTATTACGTATGTAAATAATATTTTCATGACACTTAATAGTTATTAGTTATCAAGTAGGACCTTCTTCATTCAGTTCATGTTTTATAACATAAAACTCATCCTCATTTTCTGGAACGTTTTCATTGTCACTACAAAACTTTTCTAAGTCAGTGAGAAAAGCAATACGGTCAATATTCTTCCTTTTGTAGTATGTTAAAAAATTAACTAGCACTTGTTTCGCTGGAACAGTTTTACCATTGTCGTTTAAGATTCTTAAAATTACTATTAGCTTTGTGTACACCGTTATTTGAAATTGCCAAAATTTCCTTTTTAGTTTCTTCGGTTAATGTTTTCTGGAAATGGAAATGAGTGCCACCATTAAATTGCAACAAGCCCTTTCTGTCTAAATTCACTTCTATCTTCATTTTTTTCTTCTTAAGACATCCTTATCTTGTAATTTACATACTCAACTTAATTACTTTATGTAAATAGTGCAACTTACCTTATCCACCAATGCACCTTTATACTTCATTTATACCATTCCAAGAAGGAACAAATCCAAATAAAAACCATAATACATCTATATGCATTAAATTATATTTCTGACGTGTCATTCATTTTATTCTTAGATGCCAAATTCATCAACCTAAGATATTTAGGATGCCAAATTCATAGGATGCCAAAATCATTCTAATTAGTCGCCAAATTAATTATTTTAGTAGACCCATTAATTAACACCCTTAATTATATTCTTTGTATTAACCACGATTGCAGAGCATCCAATTTGAAAAATTGATTAATCTTTAGGAACCTCGTGTGTATATAAATGCTAGCTAAATATAACCTTGGAATTAATTTAGTATTAATTGTTTACATTTCAATTTATATATTCTAAACATTTTATCTATTTTGTTATATGTGTATGTTAACATTATAGGTTATAATTTTTCATAGTGTCTTGAAGCTTAAATTAAATTCGGGAACTGCTGTTATGTAAGATAAGGTAGAAACTATATTGTGTTTTGCAGACCATTGTCTACATTAAAAAATAAATACACCAACCAGACAATGATATTTTTTATGTACTTAAATATATTTTTTAATATTATTTTTACGATTGTTTGCCACATACTTAATGTTGTAAACACAATATATTCATTATTATATATTTATTTAAAAATTAGTGGTCTTTCGAGTAGATATTATCATTTATATGTAGTCATTTTCAAACTTATTTATATGAATGCCAATAAATGTATTATAGTTATAACTAAATAATTTTCTACATACTTTATTTACATTGTAAACATCTCTTCTTTAGAGCTACGGATAGATATTTCATAAAGCAAACAAATACATCGTATTGGAAATTCATATTTTCATTAGCATTTTAAAGAGCTTATTGGAAATTCATTTTTTCATTGCCATTTAGTATTCGTGTTATGTTATATATTGTACAGCAATTTGCACTGCACGATTTGTATGTACTGTGATTGTTGTGCTCCTGCTCGTTTCGCTCAGAGACGCAAAACCATCACCGTATTTTTCCCACCTTTTAGCAACGCCGCTTGGCGGCGTTGTTTTGTTGGTGTGAGACGTACAATTGTACACTTGAAAATTTAATTCCTGTTTTGATTCTCTTTTGAAACATTCATATTCTAAAAAGTCATCAAATATTTATGATGTTATCAACATTTAAAAAATTCATATTCAACATTTCATTAACATTTCTAAAATTTTAATCTAAAGCGTATTTATTTCATTACACAAGATTTCATTTGGATACATCGGGGTGCGACCTTCTCCAAAATTGCCTAGTTATCAATCCCTGAGTATCTCAATGTATCTTATATAATGTGAATAAATTACGTCTTATATTAAAATGCCAGAAATTTTAGTAAAATGTGGAATTTCAAGTTTTTTAAAGCAAATCATACTTCCTCTGAAACTCTAAATAGTTTTACAATAAAAAAATTGACGGCTCATGTTCCCATTTTTAGGTCACTTTATGACAATTGCTTGCCATAATTACCTTGCCTAGTAGATATAATCATTGCCGAAAACACTTGTGGTAGCAGGCATCGAAACCAATCATTCGAAAGCCCCATTTGATGCGAAAGGCATCTTACCACCAATGTCGTTGTAAATAGTTTAGTTAAAACTTCCCTATAAACCTTCTAAATTATAAAAATAATGCGGAACCCTAATTGTAATCCCGAATACTTTGACGTGGGTAGTTACCCAAAATATGCTTTTGTAAGGCAAAATCCATATTTCATTTAGCATAGTTCACGACAAGTAAAATATGGCAATGACCATTTTATACGGTCCATAACGTAGTGGAAATTGAATTGAGACAGCGCATGAATATTGCGTTGTAAAATATTCATTTCCAATGGAACGTTAAAACGAGGTATCATTTTTGTACAGAACAACTGAAGGATGGAAAAAAAACCCGAAGTTGTTGACCTGACTGAGTCAGACGATGAAATTCAAGTAGTGGGTTTTCACGTGCGCAAGCCAAATTCTTCCCTAAATCGTTTAGCTGTAATGAAAGAAAAGCCTTTAGAAGATACGTCATTTGCACATAAACAAACTACGCTTCCTGCAAACTACCGTTCAACGACAACTAAGTCAAGAGCCGAGGAGGATGACATGCGCAAACTGCTGGTGTTAAGGAGTCCAAAAAACGTTAAAAAGGCAGTGCCTAACGAAGTAGTTTCAGGAGCAAGAGTGTTCAGTGAGGCCGAGAAGCAGAACCTTTATGCACCAAGACTTCCCAAGAAATCGGTCGGCTGCATTCACAAACGACGTCTGTAGTGTTTATTGCTGATGACAATTATATGGCAGAAAGACTAATAAATAAATGAGCAAATTCTAAATACTGTGAAGCATGGCCCCCCACTCTTAAATAGCTATAAAACAGATTACACGTAAACATACATCTTTGATGTTTCTGTACCCATATTTCGCTTCATTTCAAAAACGTAAGACGCATTGGTTTTCAGAATAACTGACATGGGGTCCTCTTTGAATTTCTGGATTGTGTTCACACATGTAGTAGTATTAGAAACAATATCACTGGTAGGCAAAACCTGTATTGCAATATTTTATTCCGTTTTAAATTTTACAACATCAATAAACTTTCAAGTAAAGATGTAATGTATTTTCATTAACGAATAAAACTAGGCAACGGCTAAACATGCAACTGAAAACTTAGAAAGCAATAAAGAAGATCTAATTTTAACTACTACTTCAGTTAACTCTGGCAAAAATACAAACCTATCAAATATTTTTGAACCCCAAAACGATGATCTTACGGAAATTTGTTTTAAATCTTATTGGAATGTCGACCTTGAAAAGAGAATCACCGTCAGAACATCCAATTTTGGAAAAAGAGGAAACTCATACGAAGCAAACAAAACGTGTACCGTTCTGTATCAAGTAAAATAACATTTAATTATTAAAAAATTTAAAGCTCTTAGCAAAAATTAAGTAAAGCGTATAAGTTATTACTGAAAGGGTTCAAGAAAATGTATTCCAGTGATCAACTGCAAATCTACAATTAAATTGAGGAACCGTATAAAGGGGACATGTATGGAAGATTATTTGTTAATATCCGACGGCCTAGGTGGAGAAAAAGACTACTGTGGTAACGATAGACTTATATCAACAAAGCCATCTAATAATGGTAAGGATTTGTACATTAAATTCGTCAAATCAAAGGAAATCAAAATCCGTCTTTTGAAGGTTTCAAATGTACCGTGTTCTGTGAGTCGGGAAATAAGAGATGTATTTGGTTTTATATAAATACTATTCACTAACTATTCTTAGCTTATGGTTTTCACCTTGCACTTGTATTATTTTTATGTATGTAGCGTTTCCTCTTCAGTCCTCAAAGAAAAGAAAGAAAATCCTTCCTAACTGCGGTACTTAATTAATAATATAAATGAAATTAAGAACCAAAGTATGGTTACCTGTTTTTACAAAAATTTTGAAATTTATTTTCCTAATAGTGTGCGGTTCCCAAGGCATTGCGAAACGGATAATGGGAGGTACCACTGCAGAAAAGTTTGAAATTCCTTGGTTGGTAGCCATTGTTAATAGAGGCACAAGAACTCTAATTTGTGGAGGTGTAAATAATATATAATCTTCAGATTTATATGACTTAATATTACCATAACTTTTTGCGGGTTTCTTCTTAAATTGTAAATTTTTAATTTAAGGATCCATCATCAGCGAAAGGTAAATAAATACCTTCTTCAGTAAATGCTATACGTCTTTCCACTGGTGTAAAATTTTGCATTTTTTTATTTTCCAAAAACTGGATATATTCGAATATGAAGTATTACTGAATTGTTGAACTGTAACAAAATGTAATAAGCGCCATTCTGGTCCCACAGAATTTAACCCCAAATATTTGTCAATTTATATTTGACCAAATGGTTTTAAAAATTAATTAAACTTGTAAATAATATATACATTTCAGGGATGCCGACCCAGGGTTTTTGGGTTATTGGGTTTTTGGGTTTTTGAGCAAAAACCCGACCCACTTTTTTATCAAAAACCCATGGGTTTTTGGGGTTTTTGGGTTTTTGCTAGGCGGGAATGTAAAACACACCGTAATTTCCTTAACAAATAGCCGTTTATCCTGAAAAATATGAATATATTTGACAATAATAGTTAAGAACTATCCTTCTTCATCATATTTTTCCTTTATGACTCAAAAAAGAATAAATATTAAGTAATTTACACAGAGTATTACATTGTTTTGTTAGACCAAAAACCCAATAACCCAAAAACCCAAAAACCCCAAAAACCCACAAAAACCCATGGGTCGAGGGTTTTTGCTCAAAAACCCATGGGTTTTTGCATCCTTGATACATTTGGATAAATGTAAAGAAAATGAAAATTTTCACTCCGATTATGATAATGCACTTTGGAGACACGAAAACTTGTACTCTATCATCATTTTGTTATAAATTGTTCAAGATGAAGCAATTGTTCAGAAAACACTTCATATTTTTCACAAAACACCCGTTAAATGTAGTGGAATTTCTCTTAAAGATAATCTTGTATTTACTGATTTACAAATTGAATTTCATTTCAAATTCCAAACCACACAAGTTTTGCATCGTAGATCGTGAAATATACAATTTCTATTTTACTTTTGAATCCTAACTAAAAAGAATGATTTTAATTTTAGTCATATTTTGACGGCTGCTCATTGTTTTGGTAAGTAATAAAAATTATATTTAAGTCTAAATTACGTTTCTTTTATTTTGTTCCGTTTGCGACTATTCTTTAAAACTGAATTTTTACATTTTAATCAGCATTTATTGATTTTCAGCTATTGAGACCTATTTATTTGATACTTTATTTTCGGCAATTCACTAATGAAGGCCGTTTTTAAAGCTTAGAATATAAAAATATGTGCCCTGAAGTAGTATAACCATCACATATTTCTTTTTGCTCAGTTGGAGATGAAAATACCTTCGTAGCTGACAATGTGGAAGTACTAACTCATGCAAATCTGATAAACACAGCTGTAACCAGCGATTGTCAAAGAAATGTATCACTAGGGTAAGCTACTCCTTTTTTATTTGAAAATTGGATACAATAAACTATTCAAATCGCACATAACATAGTAATAAAAAAGTTTAAATATCTTGAAACCAGTCCCAAGTGAGACCAAAGTTGTTGAGGTTTTTGACTTGTAATTCAGGCTTGTAAAGGCTTTTTAAAAGTGATTTTTCATTCAGTCCCAAAAAACAAGAATTGAAATACATTCTTTAGCTGTCTGGATTTATTCAGTAACACAGAGAGGCATGAACTTTTTCTAAATCATTTTGAGGCACACCGTATGTTCAGGTTTCTACACTGAGACGAATAGTTTACTTTGTAATTTATCACAGAGAAAACTGTTCGACACAAGGAATTGGTTGGGAACTCTCAATTGGTGGCACAAGCGATGGAGATGAAAATAGCACGCGATACACAGTGGAAGAAATTATTACACATCCAATGTTTGATAAAGAGTAAGTACAACACTCCTCTGTATCTCAGTCATAGAAAAAGCAGTATTAATGTACGTAATGAATTATACTAATGATTACACACTATGATCACGTATCCAAAACTTCTAAAAAAATAGTCAGAAAATTAGAAATTAAAGCAATATCCTTTAGAATGGACAACGACATTGCAATTCTAAAATTGGAAGCAAAAATTAATTTGAAGGATGCAGCAGTCCCAATTTGCCTACCAAAACGAACTTCCCAGAGGAATAATTATAAGGGGAAAAAAGTAACCGTTGCTGGTAGGCAATTCGATAGTTAATTACAATGTTATGGTACTGTTTTCTGATGTTAAATGTTAATTTACAATAGGATGGGGATTAGGTGATACATTTCCGTCTGTAAATAATGCACTTTTGCAGAAGCTAGAAAACATAGTTTATAGTTTAGTTTATAGTTTGTAATTTATTCAAGTGCATACAAATTCAATACAAATAAATGATTTGTTTTACCAACAATACGCACCGAAGGCAATCGCCATTTACAATCACCTTACTCCAAAATCAGGCCAGAGTCGCAACCAGAGGATCAATCGTAAGTCAGAATAATTATGTACAAAGAAAATTTAAATGAAATCAATCATTAGGGGAATAATATAATAACAATTTGGGATTTTTTGTAGATGACCTTCTTAATCATTTTTGAGCAATAATAAACTCAGTTAATTTAATCGCAAATACATTTGGCGACTGTATCTTTGATTTTAGTGGGAGAGGTAGGTGGTTCCAGGAATTTATTGCATAACATAATAAGCTCTTGGCAAACAGAGCCGAATTATGTGCTAGAACAGGTAGATTATTATCCTGTCTGGTGGATCTGGTACTGGGGTTGTGGCTTTGATTTGGAGTAGGTTTACAATACACACTTAATGCTTTTACAGTAAATCCACTTATCATCCATTTGTAGAGACAAGTTAGTGTGATATAATACAGTCTTTCAGTGATAGTTAACATATTTGCCTTTTCTAAGAAATACCAGTAATCAACTTTTGCATGTTCTTTAGTACAAAGGTTCTTATTTATATTAATATTAATAATAGATTGTTTATACCAGAATCGCTTAGAGTAGTATTTATTAAGGTTAGGATAGTGGAACGTACAGAATAGATTATTAATTTTATCCTGTAGTAATTTTAATTTAATAATTTTAGTAGGTCCCCAGATATTTATGGCATAGTCAGAAATAGGTATAACATAAGAATTAATGAGCAGTACAAATACATGATGTGGTACAATTCGTTTAACCTTGTGTATGGCCCCAATGGCAGATGAGAACATATTCTCTACCTTCTGAAAATGAGAATTAAAGTTAAGGTTAGCATCAAGAATAACACCAAGGTATTTAAACTCATTTACCTTTCGATTGAAATACCATTACATTTCAAATTAATATTAGAAAGGTCAATTTTTGTGGATAATTTACAAAAAATCATATATTTCGTTTTATTGGAATTAATTAACATACCATTATTTAAACACCATAATTCAATTACATCATTATTAGCTTGGAGAATATTTAAGCTTGTTTGCAGTGTTTCCTTTGCAGTAAATACAACAAGGTCATCGGCAAACAATAGATAATTTGCATTGTTTTTGTCAAGGTCAAAGGTCAATGAGTTTACAAACATATTAAATAAAATTGGTCCAAGCACAGAGCCCTGAATTACTCCACGGCCATAATCATAAACTCTAGAATTATACTCTCCAAGCTTTACAATAAGTTTTCTATTAAGGAAATAGTCATATATAAGCTTAACGTAAATATTATCTAATTTATATTTGAATTTAAGCATTTCAACTAGGCGTAAAAGACACACATAATCAAACGCCTTTTTTAGGTCATAAAAAATGGCTACAGCTTTATATTTAGGCTTATCCAGATATTTATGCACATATTGAGTGAATACAGTTAATGCTGTAACACAAGATCTATGTTTCCTGAAACCGTGTTGGTTATCACTTATTAGATTGTTAGTCTCTAAGTAACACATTAGATTTTCTTTAATAATAGATTCAAACCACTTGCTTAGTAGAGGTAAGTTAGAAATAGGTCTATAGGACAATGCCTCAGCTCTGCTGCCACTATTTTTATAGGTTGGATAAATAGTACTTAGTTTCCATGCATCTGGAAAAGAACCAGAAGACAAGATACTATTAAAGATTTTTGTGAGTGGAGGTATAACACTGTCCCTGCAG
>JABJWA020000288.1:0-21424 GCA_020352615.2 Yoshiicerus persimilis | reverse complement strand
ACTTTTATCATAATATATAATTATCACCAGCATACAATTACCACTGTAAAAATGGATAATTCTTATCTTTATTAAATTACAACCGTCACCTTAAACCAAATATTATAACAATACCCCAACCAACAATATCCTACTAACATTGCTAAATTGTGTAAATTGTGTAGTTGTTAATTGGTTTGTATGCTAAGCATGATATCACTAATCACTCTCTCCACAGTCATCAACCCAAGTGCAATATCAAGCTTTATCAGGGTCAAATCAACCTTTTGTAATGATACCGAATTCAATAACAAGTTCAATCAATGTTATAACGATATTTATGGAACTCATCTTGGATATCGTCAGGTTTATAGGTAAAAAAAGTGACCTTTGTATTTTATGCAATTATTTTATTTGAAGCATTATTTTGGATGATTTTTTACCTGGGCTCTATTTTGAGAATATTGTACCAAAATAATTCACTAATAAGATATTATAAATACAGCAAATAAAATTTTCTAAGACACAGGACGGGAATTGAAACTGGGAATCATCTTGTGGATTGATTCCAAACTTTGTGATATCAACGCAATAACGTGTCAGCCATAAGATTTCTGTATTCGTTTTCTTTGGTAGCAATTGCAGGATTTCGGGCCATTGCATGAAATATAAATTTCTCTTTTGTGTTTTGTAAGTAGTCGGTGTGAAGGATGTACACAGGCTGATCTCCAGTCAAACCTGTTCAAATGGAATAAAGCACTCCATTTAATATTAAATTCAATTGTACAGAATTATTAGTGTGCAATCCAAAAGTGAAACTGGCATTGGGACCGTTAACGAAAATACCTTTCCGTATTTTAACTGTACTACAGTGATGCTCACCATAGGAAAATAACATAAGGTTTGGCGCATAATTCACGCATAATAGGGAAATAACATGTTTTGGGGCATAAGTCACGCACCATAGGCAATTAGTCTCGCACCATAGGCAATAAGTCACGCACCATATGCAATAAGTCACGCACCATAGAGAAATACATAGGGTTTAAGTCACACACCATAGGCAATAGGTAACGCACCATATGCAATAAGTCACGCACCATAGAGAAATACATAGGGTTTAAGTCACACACCATAGGCAATAGGTAACGCACCATATGCAATAAGTCACGCACCATAGGCAATAAGTCAAGCACCATAGACAATAAGTCCCACACCATAGGCAATATGTCAAGCACCAAATGCAATAAATCACACACCATAGAAAAATACATAGGGTTTGGGGCATAATTCCCACACCATAGGGAATAAGTCATGCACCATAGGCAATAAGTCATGCACCATAGGCAATAAGTCACGCACCATAGGCAATAAGTCACGCAATATAAGGAAATAAAATAGGATTAGGGCCATAAATCCCACACCGTAGGGAATAAGTAACGCACCATAGGGAAGTAACATAGGGTTAGGGGCCTAAGTCACGCACCAAAGGAATATTTATGTAATGCTTTAAAATGCGTCTCAGACTTTTGAGTGGCATTTTCAAGAATCGTACTATATGTCATTTCACTGTACTATGCAACAAATGCGCATCACTGTATATTGACAATTATTTGTGAGTTAAAAAGTACAGTATGTGAACGATTTAAATGAAAATAGTTAAAAATAGTTAAAGTACCTCCTTCCATTATCATATTCCATTTTCCTGATCGCCCAGTATTCTTTACAGTAAATTAGTTACTCATAACATTGCCAAACAGGTTTTCAAAGAAACCTTTGATCTTCCCATCAATCAATCTGGGAGCTTCCCATCAATCATTCATTTTAAGTTCCCATTTCATACATGGTATTGGTATGTAGTTAGTGTTGGCACTAAATAGATTTGCATACATGGGGTACTCTTTCCAGGTCCCCATGAACTGTAATAATGTTTCTAATGATAATAATTATAGTAAAAATATAGTTAACATATTAAAATGACTTTTGAACTGAAATCCAAAAAGTTATCGCAGGAATGTCCAAAAGAGGCATTGCGTCCAATGCTGATGGTGAACACTGTGAGAGTGTGCTTAGCCCCCGTAGCTAGACTATGCGATGTAATATAGGGGGTAGATCTTGCAGAACCATATTTGGGAGATGTGTTTCGTGCGTCAGAATATTTAAAACAATAACGAATTTCGAAAAAGGAACATCTGGTTCTAGCTTTTTAAAAGCATGACCTAGAATGAAGGTTACAATGTGTACAAACGAAGGTTTGCACGCATTGTACTCTTATAACTATTCATAAAGGCGGAATAGGATCGGTTTCTGTGAACTTCTAAATAAAGATAGTAAAATTTGCACTGTTTAAATCAATAGACTTATATTTAATTTTAAATTTGTTACAGTTTTTCTTGAAGTTGTCTAAGTTGTAAAAATTTAGGACAGCAATAATTAAGAACAAATTTGGAAATTTTAGTATGTACGTTAAAAGTTTAGCAGCAATATTCCAATATCATAATCAGCTAGAGAAACAACAAAAACATGAAAAGAATAAGTAATATTTTCTGCAGCAGTAATATTTTCACTCTCTACAGTCACCCGACAGTTACCTTAGCTCGGCTGTCAAAAATATCTATTAAAACAACTTATTTAACAAAGACACATGTCTTTGTATAAATTTCGAATTTATATAAATTTAAATAGGCTACTGAAAGCTGTTTTTAAATCAAATTGTTTTTATTGATTTCATATTTAAGGAAAACCAGAGTACATGTTTAAACAAAACACCAACAACAATAAGTGTGATCCAAACGTGTCTTTTATTTTGTTGTATATTAATATATATGTTATAGCTTACAGCTGTAGCCAGGCAGGAATAATGTTTTCCGAAACGGCAAGCTCTCAAATGGCTTATGTCTAATGGCTAACCAGCTTGGTGCTTTAAAACTGCATTCAAGTCTGCCTACTGAAAGCTCTTTTCATGAACTCTGGTAAAACTGACTTAACCTTATACTTAACCTCAAAAAACACACACTCACATGTCGCAAAATAAACAAGACACGTTTGAAAATCATAGTTAGGAAATCACACTTATTGTTTCGCAATTATACATTGTGGCTATATATATTTCAGATTGTTAAATGAATAGAATTACATTTACATGAGCGTCGATCTTCATTACTTTTGTGACTAAGTGTGACTACTTACAGTTATAGTATCATATTGATTTATAATGTAAACTTTATGCCTTTTTGAAAGTCAAACGGCCCTACAAATCAATACACAAGATTTATATAATGTTTCTAGTGTTTCAAAGAGCAATGTGTCCAATGATGAGCCGTTTTTGACAACATCCGATTTTGGGGGGTTTCCCCCCAAATGGGGGTAGGACAAAAAGTGGCATATATAGTATAGGCAGTATGTAAAGAAAACTCGATTGCAAGTTTCATGGCAGTATCATGAATAGAACAGAAGTTATGCACACTTTTACATAATGAAACGCAAAAAATGTTGACCTTTGCAGGCATCTACAGGTAAAACCCAATGAAGCAAGAATATGAACCATTATTAAATAAAACCAACTACCTTCCCCATAATCGTCAAGTCTTTTCATTAACTTAGCCACTTTTTTTGCTTGCTTTCTGTCTGCTTTTTCAACTTATGGGTTTCCGATAAATTTCCACTCGGTTTACCACTTTTTCCGCTTTTTTCTGACATTGTTTCTTTACTGTTACACTTTCACAGTTCGACTTAAATGGTATCTGCCTGCTTTGACTTCTGATTTCTTACTGCCTTATTCTTATTATGTGCACCTGGCGAATTTTTACCAAATGTCAAATAATGTGCATGGCAATTATATTACATTCTAAGCACGTTATCTGATCATTTCTTTTTTGAATGTTACCTGTAGTTGTCAACATCAGCTATTTGATAGCAATAAACATATTAAGTCAAGACCTAAATACTCTCACTTTTTTGCTTTGTCAGCTTGTTTAATAACTGTTCTGGTATTTTAAAAGTTATTTAATATTTTAATATATTATTTTATTTTAATATTATTTATAATATTATTTTTAAACTTGAATAATACTATTCTTGCACAACACCATTTGTATCTGCAGTAAAATTAATGACAACCATGGGCGTCGGAACGTAATTTTTTCTAGGGGACAACATGGCGTCTTCAGAAGGCCACACCCCTACACGGCGTGGCTTTAAAAAACTCTTACCGTTTTAAGCAAAATTTTTTGGAAAAATAAGGCATTTTGGGTGCGCAGCTTTAAAACAGCTGACCGTTTTCAGCAATATTTTCCGAAAAGAAGGTATTTTTGCGCGAAAAAATCTTCCACTTTTCAACATTATATATTGAGAACGAATGCGCGAGAAATTTTTCCATTTTTAGTCTTTTTTGGAGATTTTCTGGGGGGATATATCCCCCTGGATATTTTCTAGGGTGGATATTGTCCCCCCGTTTCGCCCGGCTGCGGCGCCTTTGTCTGTTTGGCTGTTTGGCTACAGTTAGTTACCACGAATATCTACCTTAGTACTTCTGGTTAAAGGCACTGTAGGTATAATCTTTCAAGATTTCATTCGAAAAGTTCTAAAAGTTAAAATTTGCTCAACTGACAGTTTTCTTTACAACGATATGAGGAGGATAAGACAGTGTAAAGGGTAAAAATTGGTAATTAAATGACACTACTATTATGGCAGCACTGTGAAAATCGGAATATGAAGTCGAAAATGTTTATAAATTCGTATGAATAAGAAACGATCCTTAAATCATGATTAAATTAATTTTATGCGTAAATGGACCAACATGTGAATCGCGAACGGAATTTTATTGACTTGCAAGTTAGTACACAATTAAATTGTGGAACTAAATTGCTGTACTGTTCATCCCATGATAAGAGTAACAAATCCTTTCACAGAGTCAAATGAAACCACTAAGAATACAACCAACTAACATGGTTATTAATGACGTGATTATATTATCGAAAGAAATGCTTCGTACTTCAAAATTTGATTCTCGTTTATTTTCTGCTTCCATTGACTTAGCATAGTTTTCCATTAGACGAAATCGCAGTCCACTTTCAAACATGTTAATTATTCTACATTCACAAAGTAGAATATCTGTCAGTAATGTCTGCTAATCTTTAATTGCAATGCTCAAAATGCAAATTAGTTTACTTGTAATTAAAGAATTCCTTAAACGGCAACCCTCGTTTAACAAAAGAACCGGCTTTCGTTAGAATGTCCCCAACTGGTAATATTGACAGCTTATTTCCAAAGATGGACTTAAATTCCTTTGTGGAGAGAGCAGCGCTGTACATTTCCTCTGTTATTCCGATAAAAGCAGAACGAGTTGAAAAAATCTTGGGCAAAAGCGACGCTACCGGAGTGATCTTTGTTATGGCTGTCTTCTGCTCCGTTTGTAATACCTAAAAACAGCTAAATATTACATACACATATTTTACAACTAAATAGTTGCAATGAATACTTAAGTCTTAAAATGTTATCAAGTTGCATTGTTTCATAATCCGATTTGTTTTGCTTTACGTATATGCTATAATTAGCATCTCCTAGATATCCATTAGCATAAATTTCGTATTTATTGGCAATGAGTTCTTCAAAGGTATTTATTGGCAATAATTCTGATGATAGAAACGAAGTCAAAAACGCCGAATATGCATTAAAGGCCAAAAAGGAACATATTATGCCACTTGTCATTATGACTCTCATTGGAAAAGAATCCGGGCAAAACCAGAGCCCTGCGTTAAAATTTTGCACATAAAAATATAATGTCAATTTAAAGAAAGAGTTTGCAGAAGTATGACTAAATGACAGTACCCTTTTGTGTGATTATTCCAATTGCCCATATTATAGCTTCTTTAGAAAAACTACTGTCCATTTCCGTAACTAGCATGGAAAGTTTAGATTTGAGATGGACAAAACACATTATTGACAAGACAAGGGAAAACAAAACTGACAACAGTGTGCACCAAACGTCTCCATTGAAGGGCATGGTATAAATACTTCTGAGCTCAACATGGCTCGGTTGGACGAAAAACGCATACAGCCTAAATATGGAAATTAGTTTTAAGGTAATATCGTTAAATCATAAAATCTGTTGAAGAAGAACCAACCTTGCGAATTGAATTGGATGCAAGAAGACAAATTTTGAAGTACTGAATCCTCTTGTAGATGCAATTGACAAATTTGCTTCGTTATTGAATAATTGACCTGCCATTCCAGTATAAACCCCTTTTTCTTTAGCAAACCATCCTGAGGCTTGCATTTCAACACCTCTGAAAGATTTAAACATAGCAAACACCACTAGAGTAAATTAACCCGATCCCGACCGGATTTTTTTACTTTAAAACTTTTTGGAAATGAGAAAGGCGATTTTTTATCCGTTTCATGGTAATTTTTCTATTTTTTCTGGGAATTGTGCACTTACGTGAAATTCAAAGAATCCCTGATAAACCAAAATTGTTCGACATCGTACCCTCCTACAAAAGTTTTTTTGTTGTCCTCGGTTATTCTTGTGAGCCTTGCCAATTGATGTTCTGTGTCAAACTGTCATGTCAAATAATATTCATTTTACATTTCCTGTATTATTGTAGGAGTAATTTAACTAACTAGGAATTTATTACCATTTCAACTGCTGAGATTTTGGCATTTTGAAAATTTTGTCGTCGTAAGCATTTTCGGCTCCAAATATCAAAGACTTTCTCCGAATGCAAGCCAATTTCATAGGATTTACTATTTACAATTGGGACACCATTTATGGAATACAATTCAGTAAAAGTAAATTTAAATTCTTGGTAGCTAATAAGAATGACTTCTTGGCTAATTGATACTCCAAGGGCAACTTCCTTTAATAATTCCATTTCATTTTCACCTCTTGCAAATGCAATAGTAGATACTCCAGAGTCCTTGAACATAAAGAGTACTAGCGGAAACCAAATCATGTAAGGATCGATATTCTCAACAAATATCTAAACAAATGAATTATACTAATTGCCAGTTCAATAAACGTTTCGTAAGATGGATAGATAATCTCAATGAATGTCTCATACATTTTTGACAATATCCGTTATAATCGTTGCATTTGTGATACAAATTAAAATTGCTGTAGGATATGTAGTTTCTTTTTCAATTCTTAAGATATCCTTCACAATGGCTTGTTGGTAATACAACTGACCAGATTTTTGAAAAGTGAAATCTGCAAATTATTTTGTACAAATATATTCTCATTAAAACCTGAAATTATCTTTCCGAGATTATTACAAGTTTACAAAGCCAAATCAAATCTCAAATATCTGCGGAACAAATTATTTTAAGCTGCTCTTGCAATTCAATCCAGTTGATCAAGTTACTAATTGCAAATTATATCTATTTCAACAAAGTAAAAAATAGACCCATATATCTGCTTTTTAAAATAACTCAAATGAATTACACTGAAGAAATCAATGACTTACCTTCCACAGTATTGAGTTCAGTGCAAGAAATTATAACTTCGTAGTACCCAAAATTGAAGAAAGGCATGTTACTAACCCTTTGTATTTGGTTTGGCAAAGGAATGTTGTATGCGCCTACGCAGAGCTTAAGCAAAATCTTAAATAATAAGTAATGTGCTTTACGAAGTCTAACTGGCATATTTCAAATGTATTATGCAGTAAAGGTTACCTATACTATTTGATTCACAATAGCTGACACAAAATGGCATGGATACGAGACAACCAGTAGGCTTCAGAAAAATAACCGCAGAACCGAATACCGACAAAAACTGATCAGATTAATATCTTTTCATATCGTTACCATGTCGTCAATCTTCATTTTCGGGTTATTTTTGCCAGTTCCAGTTGCATGAAGCTCAGATAATTACAATGAGTGGTCCAATTCTAAGTATGCGTATTGTGTTGGCAACAAAATGCCTAATGCATTACAAGAATTAACGCTAGTCAAGCAAGGAATATTCACGATCTAAAAATATTTAAATTCTAGTTTAGCCATAGTGAGGGGTGGTTGGATGGCATGTCATATTACCAAAGAGTTCCAAAATTCGCGTTTTTTGGACTTCAAAATTAGCGATTTTGGAATTGAAAAATTGCGAAAAATCGCGATTTCATCTACAAAAATTTGCGAAAATCGCGATTTCTTAAAACTGCATAATTTTAATGAAAAGTAAGTTTTCAGACGTTTTTGGTGTACAAATGATGACGACTTTTATTTGGAATCAATTAGACTCTTTGCATATTGCAGTCCTCATCAAGTTTGTGTACACTTTGCCTGGCAGAAGGCGTCATGGAAGCGGCAGGTGAGTGGCTACAAATTATTTAAATATTGGCAATTTGATTGGCCGATTTTATTTTCGAACTAAGCTGTTTCCATGAATTACTATGGCTATACTATAATTTAAATATTTTTAGATCGTGAATATTCCTTGCTTGACCAGCGCTAATTGTTGTAATGCATTAGGCATTTTGTTGACAACACAATACGCATACTTAGAATTGAATCACTCATTGTAATTATCTGAGCTTCATGCAACTGGAACTGGCAAAAATAACCCGAAAATGAAGATTGACGACATGGTAACGATATGAAAAGATCCATTTTGTGTCAGCTATTGTGAATCAAATAGTATGTATAATTATCCAGGTACTTGTATTTAATTCCACACAATTTAGTTGAAAACAAAGTAAATGTCTGCAACATGCAAACTGACAAAATATCCTTTCATGCTATCTTACATGTTTATGGTCCCATGTTTATTATATTTTTTTAATTTATTTTAATTTTTTTAAATAATTTTTATTATATAACTTTTTGATTATTCCGTTTTCCAATGAAGTCACCATCCAAATAAACGGGCTTCACACAGTTTCTCTAGTAGCCAAAGCAGAAAGTTCACTGAAGTTCAAGTTTAAACGTGGACAATGGCAATATAATAGAACTTCATCGTATGCATTCAAACTCAATGTCACTGCATTCAATTTTTCTACTATAAATTGTAACCACACTTCACGAGTAAAAGAAACTAAAGTTCAATTTTCAGTTTTCATTTTTTATTCTATTGACGATTTAACTTGGAGGTACTTTTAAAGTCCATTAATTTTCTATTCAATAGCAGATTGGGGTTTCCTAAGCTCAATAAAATTTAATGATTCGGAATACTTCGTTCAATTTTAATGACGTTAATGTGAGAATAATTTCACTCTTTTATGTATTGCTCATTATATGACGGCATTTTCAAGATAAATGCATGTCAAGCCCAATGATAACACAATTTTGAAGAGGCGCATTCTGTTTTGTAAGAAGGCCAAGACAAATTTTCCATCTTGTACCTTCGCATAATTGGCATCTTTGGTAGATTTTTATGCAGACAAATTTTCTATGCGAATTCCAATTCCCCATTGCTAATTTACGTGCCTTAATGGAATGTGTACTATGAATTGTGTAATATATTTTAATTTGGCCATTTAAAACCACGTATATGCCATCATGAAGCATATACGACAATTCAGTCGAAAGTGCGACAAACGTATCCGACAACATATAATACGCACTACTCACATATGCATGCTTAGTACAATAGAAAGTAGTGTAGTTCTCTGTAGTTCTGTGTAGAAACAGTAGCAAAACGGTATAAAGAAATATCGGCATGTGGTTTTTTTAATATTCAAATCATCATGTTGTGATAATCAGATCACCATGTTTTGGTCATCAGATCACCATGTTTTGATCATCAGATCATCATGTTTTGGTCATCAGATCACCATGCTTTGATCATAAGATCATCATGTTTTCATCATCAGATCACCATGTTGTGATCATCAGATCACCATCAGACATTTAATAGATTTTTGAACAATCTGTGAACATCTTTTCATTCTATCCCATTAAATTTCACTTTATTCCATAAAGACCCAATTTAATTCAAAAAGTGTCCATTTAATCCAAAAAGTTTCAGTTTATTTTGATAAGTTTCAATTTAGTCCAAAAAGTTTTAATCTATTCCAAAATGTTTTAATTTATTCCAAAAACTTTCAGAAAGTTTAAAAAATTTCAATTCATTGTAAAAAGTTGTGTAAAGAATTTTGAGTTCTTTACAGACAGAAGAAATGAGTGTACATAGCACTAGATGTAAATGTTTTGCTGACTGAATTCTCAATTAGTATGTATTTCATTTGAATATTTTGTTTATATATTTCTTTCTAAGTTGAATGTTTCCTTAGGAAGAACAACGATAGTAAAATTAGTCCGAGATTATAAAGGGAGGTTGAATCCTATGTCTCGAGGTCTTTTGCTATTTTGTTGTCTCCTGGAACACTCACTTCGTGAGGATCGTCCTCGGCCAATTCTCTTAGTTTTAATTTAACGTAAACTACCTAACTTAAGTTGACTTCCTTTTGGTTAACCAAGAGAGGAACGGAGTAAAAGGTTCGGTATTAATTTTTAAAGATAAATAGTAACTTATTTCATTACTGAATTTCTGAACGATTAAGCAGCAGAAATTCAGCTGAACGTACTGTTCAAAATATACTTGTCTGTATGTGTATAATCGTAATTTTGATACTCTCTACCTTGCAAGTTGCCCTAATTTTGACAATTGGTAAACCCTTATTGTTTTATTAATTGCATTTCTTCATATTATATTAGCCACTTAAGGCAGACTTCATCTAGAGTTTAAGTTCATGCGAGATATTCATATACTAAACGGCATAAGTTCTACTCTGTAGCACGAACATTTTGGATTTAATTCAACAAATATAGTTTCCCTATATTTTTATGGCGACCCTGCTTAACTACAGATTGTGAGAACTTTACATTTTGTCTTGTTCTAAATTAACCCACACAAACTTAAACGATTCATTCTTATAAATTGCTTTTTTTCAAAATTTTTAATAATAATGAGTGCACAAAGACGAGGGAATAGGAGTCAGGGACCTGCTGAAAATCCCACCGGTCTACCTAATTCAACACGCAATAGAGTCGTACACTCTCCAGTACGGGCACAATTGCCGTCGGCTAATCCTGTCGAACATAATGCTAATGCTCCTCAGAATGGTATGCCACAGGCAAACGAGAATCAGGGCCAAAATGCTAATGTAGTACAAGGCAATGATATTCCAAATCAAGGTATAGGCAGTAATAACTTAGGAGTTCCACCACCACATCATCCAAGTAGCGTTAATAATATCAACGCACCAAACAATGCCCAACAGCCAGATATTCCAAATCTTGCTCAGCTTATCCTTAATCTGGGAAACTTAGTTCAACAAAGCAATGCTAATGCAAATGCTATTAATGAACGCATGATAACAGCTCTAAATGGTATGCAGATGGCAGTTGGTCAGATAAATTCTAGATTTGACAGTTTGGGTCAGGAACAGTTTGTAAATGGCAACTCCAATATACCTATTAGTTTACCTCAACATGCACCTTATCAGCCAGACATTAATATGCAGGCAGCTTCTGGGCAAGCTAGGCAAATGCCACCAACTTCTCAAGATGACAGATCATCCCGTAGCAATATTGGTAACCCAGGTCATATGCACTCACAACCAAATGCTAGGCGTAATCTTAATTTTAATAATATGCCTCAGCAGATGAATGTAGGAGCTGCCAGAGCTCACCATCTTAAAACAAGTAACATTCAAATTCCGCAATATGCAGGAGCATTCGATTCCAAAACCCCATTTGATTTTCTATTAGAACTGGAGAAATACCAGTCGATAGTAGGTTACTCGGAGGCAGAAATGCTACAGTATGTTGTACCGTTAGCTCTTGTACAAGATGCATATAACTGGCTTCGTCATGAGCCGGCTTTCTTTTCTTGGAACCATTTTAAACTCCGCCTACGCTCTGAGTATCAATCAATAGGATATTCAGATGATTTGAGAAAAGAATTAGATGACCGTACTCAAGGCCCTAATGAAACCTTGACTTCTTACATACGAGTAATCATGGATTACTATGAGCGATTGGGGGCCGAGGTAGGAGAGAATGTCATTGTTAAGCGCATCCTAAAGCAATGCCATCCAGAATACAGGTTAGCTTTGCAAGGAAAAAACATTAGGACACTTGCGGATCTTAAGTCTTGTGCTCTCGAAGCACAGGAATTGCTAAAGGCAAACCAAACATACAAACTTCCTCCAGTACAAGGTACTTTGGAGCCATCGTTAGCTTGGAAACCTGTGCATAAACCAGAAGTAGTGAACTTCCATGCAGATCAGGCTCAAGTTAGCCATAAGCTCCACCCAGCTTCAGTAGATCCGTTCTCCTTTTTCCATTCTGAGCAGAAGAAACAAGTTAGATTCTCAGCCAACACTGCACACCTGGCTACTCCAAATAAAAACTCTAGAGAATTCAATGCAAGCAATAGCCCATCCAGGCCACAAACTCCACAGAGTTTCCAACGAGACAGCAGATTGCGGACCCCATCTCCATTTAAACCTAGGGCATGCTTCGAATGCAACTCCAATGAGCATTTAGTTGCTGACTGTCCAAAAAGGACACCCAATTCGGGAAACGGACGGAGCCCGGTTCGCAGGCATTGAATCGGGCTGAGGACCCCTTTAATTTTGAAGAAATTTTAAAAATAGATACAAATGACGAGCCTTATTTAAAGGTTAAAATACTAGGACAATTTTTCTACGCTCTTCTTGACACTGGCTCGTCCACATCTACAATTGGGGACGACGTTATAAATTTAATCAGAAAAATGAATATTAAATGCATCCCTATAAAAAGAACCCTTCAATTCTTAAAAGGATTTGCGATGGCAAATGAATGTACACTTCTTACTATTTCATTTTTAACAAACTCTCGTAAGCAAGCATTTTTGTTGACTCCTGGCGCAATTAAACCAGTACTATTAGGTAGGGACTTTCTAAGAGCAACCAACATTGGTGTTTTATTGCATTAGGAGGTTTTACTATTGGACTCGAAAACCAGAAATTAATTCCATTTTCGCAAGTCGAGGAGTGTTGCAGAAGCAAAACTCCTTCTCTCACTATGTCAGATACAGCTTCCAAGAAGGTACAACCACACCTAATTGACCTAAATCCATCTGAGGAATTATTTAGCAGCATTAGAGATCCCTGGAAATCAAATGAAGGGGATAGTTTAATCTCTGATGAGCAAATTAGTTCTAATTCACATTTATTATCTCGTCCTACTCAAATAATGGCTAACTGGATGTTCGAACCGGAAGTTGAACAGATGAAGCCTATTGTAAATAATCCTATTTACCTAGACCCATCTGAAAAGCTCATAGAGTTACCAAATCATTTATTTGATTGGCAACTGAAACAGCTCGTTGATACTGTCCTGCCTTATAAATCTATGTTCACTAAACGCCCTGGTTTATGCACACTATATGAACACCATATAGACACAGGTGACAACAAACCTGTTACTGCTCGCATGTATTCCATGACTCCAGGAAAGAGGGCAATTTTCCAGGCAACCTTAGATGAACTATTAGAGTTAGATGTAATAGAACCTGCATGTAGTCCTTGGTCAGCAAACGCTTTTGTTCTGCCAAAACCGGATGGATCCCAAAGATTTGTAGTTAATTTCAAACCTTTGAACAGTCTAACAGTCCCAGATAAATACTGCATGTCACTAATGGAAGATTATTTTGCTGTTCTAGGGCCATGCCCTTACATAACTACTTTTGACTTAACAAAAGGATTCTATCAAATCTTAATTAATATAAGAGACAGATTAAAAACCGCGTTTCTTACTCCAAATGGCACATATCAGTTTAAGAGACTAGCAATGGGACTTAGTAATGCCCCAGCTACCTTTCAAAGGTGTATGGATGAAGTAATAGGAGAACTACGGTGGAAATGTGCATGTGTGTACTATGATGATATCATAGTCTTCAGTAAAACATTTGAGGACCATCTTAGGGACATTACTTTAGTTCTTGAGAAATTAAAGGCAGCAAATCTCACAATCCATCCAGATAAAATACAACTATGTCGTAAAAGACTGAAATTTCTGGGCTTCATAATAGAGAACGGTAACGTTTTCCCTAATCCCGATAAAGTATCGGCTATTCATAATTTCCCAACTCCTATGAAAGCAAAGCATGTCCTTAAATTTCTCGGTCTTTTCAATTTTTACAGACGCTTCGTACCAAATGCAAGTACGCTAGCTAAGCCATTAACCGAATTATTGAAAAAGGACACACCCTTTGAGTGGGACGAAAGGAGGCAAAAGGCTTTCGACCTTTTGAAAACAACATTGTCAAACTTGACGCACGTTAGACTACCCGATTTAAACGGTCACTTCACCATTCAGACAGATGCTTCAAATGTAGGCATCGGTGCTATTCTTTTACAAGAGCATGAAGGAGCTCGGTACCCAATATGGTTTGCTAGTCAGTCCCTTACAGAGTGTCAAATGAGATATACTGTATCTGAAAAGGAGTTACTTGCGGTAATATACGGCATCCAAAAGTTTAGGCATTACATTGAGTACACTAAGTTTACATTGGAAACCGATCACCAGGCTCTGACTTGGCTTCAGCGCATGAAAGAACCTTCAGGTCGTTTGGCCCATTGGTTCATGATTCTTCAGCAATACGATTTCAATATCGTATATAGACCGGGTTTGTCAGCTAACATGAAACCCGTAGATGCACTTAGCCGGATAGAAGAGATTAATGCCATTTCGCTTACCCACGACACAGTTTGCAGATTGGACTTAATTAAAGCTCAGGATGCTGACCCCAATTTAAGAGAAATCAAATTACTATTAGATCAGTCAGACTCGCTTCCAACCGCGAAAGGAAAAATGCTGCATAAATGTTGCCTAACGGAAGACAAACTTTTAATGAAATACGTAGGGCCAAAGGGAAGGCCATGGGAAGATGAGCGACTTTATTGGCGTGCATGGATTCCTGATTCGTTCAAGTCTAAACTATTGCACATTTTTCACGACGATACAATGT
The DNA here is from genome assembly GCA_020352615.2 of Yoshiicerus persimilis. Lineage (NCBI taxonomy): Eukaryota > Metazoa > Arthropoda > Collembola > Entomobryomorpha > Tomoceridae > Yoshiicerus > Yoshiicerus persimilis. The sequence continues at coordinate 6,492 of JABJWA020000288.1, read as the reverse complement.
CGGGTCACTTGGGAATTAGGAAAACATACCTTAGATTAGATTCGCGTGTGTACTGGAGAGAAATGCGTAAAGATGTCGTAAAGTATGTCAAATCTTGCGACATTTGCCAAAAAGCGAAACCGGCAAAGCTCCCACCAGTCCCTATAACAAGCATAACCCCGGGGGGACCATGGATGACTATCGCTGCCGACCTAATGGGCCCTTACCCTAGGGGTTCTTTACAAAGCACTTATCTATTAGTTGTTGTTGACTCTTTTACGAAATATGTAGAATTGGTACCCTTAAGAGTAGCTAAATCGGAAATAATAACTGCAAAAATCTGGGATATTATTTGTCACTGGGGAATACCTATGTATATTATAACTGACAACGGGAGTCAATTTACTTCACATCATTTCGAAGACTGGTGTGTTCTTTTAGGAATTAAACATTTCCACACATCAGCTTACCATCCCCAGGCAAATATCACTGAGCGGTACAATGAAACCGTGAAATCAATGATAATTGCTACTATAACTAAATCATCTAAAGAATGGGATCGCCACTTACCCGAATTAGGTTTTGCATTGAGATCCGCTGTAAACGATAGCACAGGGTTTTCTCCTGCGTATTTATGTACGGGAAGGGAATTACGAACTATATTCGATAATACCGTAGATATCCAGTCAGTTGCAAATGATGATATTAAAGATTTTGGTCTAAGACTAAATTTAATACATAACATTGCCAGGGATAATATAATAAGCAGTCAAGACTGCTATATGGCCAATTATAATAAGAAAGCTAAGCCAAGAATTTATTCTGTTGGACACAAAGTTTTGTTAAAAACGCATTTCCTTTCCGATGCCAGTAAAGGGTTTTCAGCCAAGTTGGCCGATAAGCGGGAGGGACCTTACATTATCATAGAGAAAGTTTCTAAAAATGTTTACAATCTCCAGTCGGAAGATTTAAATCAGATTGTAAACAAAGTTCATGCGTCAGAATTAAGTCCTTATTTTGATCGCGTAGATGCAACGGTTTCCTCACGTAAGCAACTGGGTGCCAAACCAATTCCAACCACGGATGGGACAATGGATTCCTAATACTGCGTTCTATCCTAATCCTTTCTTTCCTATATACCCTCCACCGTTTGCATTCCCAAATACTTTTCGCATGAATACAAATACTACTTTTGACGTTAACTCTAAGTTCTGCCAAACACCTGAAAGTCCTTACATGAAAAAATTAAAAACTTGGGATAGGTATAGTAAACAGCAAACCATGGAATTAATTAAAAAAATATGGTAACAAAGATTCTGCTATTACAGTTGTAGACAGAGGAGTCCTTGTTTCCGAAACTGACCCATCACCATCTGATTTTTTATCTGATCTTCCGTACGATCCCAAGGGTACTTATGTTACTCGGGAATTATCATCCGAACAACTTACAGTAATAGCAGCTTCTCGGATACCTCCAGGTCGTGATAGGCCCTTGCATGACCTTATCCCTCGTTGTCCACCTTTTGCTAAAAGTTTATCTAATGAACATATTACTACAATTCTCAATGGAATCACCTTTCCACTGGATACACCGCATGTTTCACTTCTTCCTATACATTTACCAGATAAAGAAATCCCAATTACTTCCCTTCCTACTAACCAACTTAAACACCAGGCAAAGAGTACAGTTATTAAACAATTGGGTACACAGTCCATCTTGCAGTTCGAAGCAGAGAAAGAGAAAGATAAATGTAACGCCTTAAAGCGCATGAGAGGCGAGGTGATTGTTTCTCCCTTTCTTAAAAATGAACTAACACTTTCTAATCCTACCCTTCCAACCAACGCAAAGCCTAAAGCAATCGGCGCAATATTGCGTGCAAAAAGACATCAGAAAAAACGCAATGAGCGACGAGTACAACGAATCTTGCAGAACGAGAGGGCCATGGTGGAGTGTTTAACTCCACTGGCAAAATCCTTACCACTTCCTCCAGTCGTGCCTATGGACGGAGATGAAGAATACATTCCTCATTCAAATTCTATTAACAATAGTGATGTTGAATACATTCCCTATAGTCCTACTGTTGTGGCCGACGAAAACATTTCAAAAACTCTATCTGAAATGGTTTTGTGTAATACGGCTACAGTAGGCGACACTGTTGACGAGCTTTCAGAAGGAGAGGAAAATAGATTATTATCCGAATCTATGGATGAATAACGCACGTAAATATGTCACAAAAATTCACATCAGTTGAGGAAATATTTCATCCAACTATAATGTGAACTTGTGTGTAATTGCCATAACTATAATTTAACAATTTTCAGGTTTCCGATTGGGTGACCTGTGGGAGATGGAGAGCTATAGACTTTACTATCTTTTCGTAATTTGATCTTTGAAATTGTTTGTGTGTCTTATTAAAAAGAGTTTAAATAAATGTACATTAGGGTCAGTCTTAAAGGGTTGGAGAGTTGTAAAGAATTTTGAGTTCTTTACAGACAGAAGAAATGAGTGTACATAGCACTAGATGTAAATGTTTTGCTGACTGAATTCTCAATTAGTATGTATTTCATTTGAATATTTTGTTTATATATTTCTTTCTAAGTTGAATGTTTCCTTAGGAAGAACAACGATAGTAAAATTAGTCCGAGATTATAAAGGGAGGTTGAATCCTATGTCTCGAGGTCTTTTGCTATTTTGTTGTCTCCTGGAACACTCACTTCGTGAGGATCGTCCTCGGCCAATTCTCTTAGTTTTAATTTAACGTAAACTACCTAACTTAAGTTGACTTCCTTTTGGTTAACCAAGAGAGGAACGGAGTAAAAGGTTCGGTATTAATTTTTAAAGATAAATAGTAACTTATTTCATTACTGAATTTCTGAACGATTAAGCAGCAGAAATTCAGCTGAACGTACTGTTCAAAATATACTTGTCTGTATGTGTATAATCGTAATTTTGATACTCTCTACCTTGCAAGTTGCCCTAATTTTGACAATTGGTAAACCCTTATTGTTTTATTAATTGCATTTTCTTCATATTATATTAGCCACTCAAGGCAGACTTCATCTAGAGTTTAAGTTCATGCGAGATATCTCCATACTAAACGGCATAAGTTCTACTCTGTAGCACGAACATTTTGGATTTAATTCAACAAATATAGTTTCCCTATATTTTTATGGCGACCCTGCTTAACTACAGATTGTGAGAACTTTACATTTTGTCTTGTTCTAAATTAACCCACACAAACTTAAACGATTCATTCTTATAAATTGCTTTTTTTCAAAATTTTTAATAATAATGAGTGCACAAAGACGAGGGAATAGGAGTCAGGGACCTGCTGAAAATCCCACCGGTCTACCTAATTCAACACGCAATAGAGTCGTACACTCTCCAGTACGGGCACAATTGCCGTCGGCTAATCCTGTCGAACATAATGCTAATGCTCCTCAGAATGGTATGCCACAGGCAAACGAGAATCAGGGCCAAAATGCTAATGTAGTACAAGGCAATGATATTCCAAATCAAGGTATAGGCAGTAATAACTTAGGAGTTCCACCACCACATCATCCAAGTAGCGTTAATAATATCAACGCACCAAACAATGCCCAACAGCCAGATATTCCAAATCTTGCTCAGCTTATCCTTAATCTGGGAAACTTAGTTCAACAAAGCAATGCTAATGCAAATGCTATTAATGAACGCATGATAACAGCTCTAAATGGTATGCAGATGGCAGTTGGTCAGATAAATTCTAGATTTGACAGTTTGGGTCAGGAACAGTTTGTAAATGGCAACTCCAATATACCTATTAGTTTACCTCAACATGCACCTTATCAGCCAGACATTAATATGCAGGCAGCTTCTGGGCAAGCTAGGCAAATGCCACCAACTTCTCAAGATGACAGATCATCCCGTAGCAATATTGGTAACCCAGGTCATATGCACTCACAACCAAATGCTAGGCGTAATCTTAATTTTAATAATATGCCTCAGCAGATGAATGTAGGAGCTGCCAGAGCTCACCATCTTAAAACAAGTAACATTCAAATTCCGCAATATGCAGGAGCATTCGATTCCAAAACCCCATTTGATTTTCTATTAGAACTGGAGAAATACCAGTCGATAGTAGGTTACTCGGAGGCAGAAATGCTACAGTATGTTGTACCGTTAGCTCTTGTACAAGATGCATATAACTGGCTTCGTCATGAGCCGGCTTTCTTTTCTTGGAACCATTTTAAACTCCGCCTACGCTCTGAGTATCAATCAATAGGATATTCAGATGATTTGAGAAAAGAATTAGATGACCGTACTCAAGGCCCTAATGAAACCTTGACTTCTTACATACGAGTAATCATGGATTACTATGAGCGATTGGGGGCCGAGGTAGGAGAGAATGTCATTGTTAAGCGCATCCTAAAGCAATGCCATCCAGAATACAGGTTAGCTTTGCAAGGAAAAAACATTAGGACACTTGCGGATCTTAAGTCTTGTGCTCTCGAAGCACAGGAATTGCTAAAGGCAAACCAAACATACAAACTTCCTCCAGTACAAGGTACTTTGGAGCCATCGTTAGCTTGGAAACCTGTGCATAAACCAGAAGTAGTGAACTTCCATGCAGATCAGGCTCAAGTTAGCCATAAGCTCCACCCAGCTTCAGTAGATCCGTTCTCCTTTTTCCATTCTGAGCAGAAGAAACAAGTTAGATTCTCAGCCAACACTGCACACCTGGCTACTCCAAATAAAAACTCTAGAGAATTCAATGCAAGCAATAGCCCATCCAGGCCACAAACTCCACAGAGTTTCCAACGAGACAGCAGATTGCGGACCCCATCTCCATTTAAACCTAGGGCATGCTTCGAATGCAACTCCAATGAGCATTTAGTTGCTGACTGTCCAAAAAGGACACCCAATTCGGGAAACGGACGGAGCCCGGTTCGCAGGCATTGAATCGGGCTGAGGACCCCTTTAATTTTGAAGAAATTTTAAAAATAGATACAAATGACGAGCCTTATTTAAAGGTTAAAATACTAGGACAATTTTTCTACGCTCTTCTTGACACTGGCTCGTCCACATCTACAATTGGGGACGACGTTATAAATTTAATCAGGAAAATGAATATTAAATGCATCCCTATAAAAAGAACTCTTCAATTCTTAAAAGGATTTGCGATGGCAAATGAATGTACACTTCTTACTATTTCATTTTTAACAAACTCTCGTAAGCAAGCATTTTTGTTGACTCCTGGCGCAATTAAACCAGTACTATTAGGTAGGGACTTTCTAAGAGCAACCAACATTGGTGTTTTATTGCATTAGGAGGTTTTACTATTGGACTCGAAGCTCTTGTCCTACTTGATTATACATGGCTACTTGACTTGGGAATTCTTCTGCTGGTTTAGAAGGTTCTGGACGCTTCTTGCTAGCAGGTAAGTCTGGACACATAAATGATTGATGCTTCTTTGAGCTGGACACTTAACTGGACACTGACAAAAGTTAGTATTATGCTTGGGTCGTAAACCAATGTAACAACATTTTTTCATTAACTTTTTTATTCTGTCAAACAAGTTCATCCCCTGAGCCTTAATACAGTCCTGGCTTGAATGAGACTTGATACGTCACAAAACACACAACCACTTGCCGTACCTACATGTAATTCGGATGCGGTAGCGATGCTTTCTTATGTATTATTTTCTTTGGCGTCAGACTACCCCTTAACATGTTTCTTTTCTAGAGAAACCTTTGCCTTCTCTCCTTTATCAAAGGACTCTTGTTTCGCTAAATCAAATCTGATTTCATTTAAAATTTTCCTTGAAAAATTCCATCAGATAATCCAATGTCGTTCAAGTAGAGCCAATGGTCTGATGCGGATTTTCGGCATACAGTAAATCTGAAATTTCATTAGTTAACTTAGTGACGGTTTGCTGATAAACGCACTATCTTTTTAAGCACTTTTCCCGAAATAACAAACAACAGAAAAGTAATCAATAAATGTGAACTGTTAAATGCCGTTGGCACCCTCTGACCTTGAAATGCTATGTATGTATGTTATAAGTGGGGAACACCATTCTTATTGGAAGAAGGTGTTCCGGGCTCAGGCCACACAGACGGGCTCATTGCCAACTCCACTAGAACACAACTTTTCTGTATAGTGAGTATTTGCAGACAGGAGTCGAGTGAGACAAACACTATGCTGTACCTTCACTAACCTCAATCTCAACCGAGGCTCGAAGTTGAGAGAGTACATGTGAAGTGCCCGTAGCACAGTGTACTCCCTCTTCCCGCTGCCTGCCGTATCATCCGTACTGGGAATATAGGACTTAGGAATCGCCTTCTTCCACACACAGAGCCGATGACACATACCAACATCTACAAGGTAGTTCGACAGTAAGGCATATTAGAGTTTCAAGACCAGACCCTCATAAGCGACTTTACCATCTTGTTTACCTAGGGGCTCCAGGAATTGAACCTGGGACCTGTCTGGGATTGTTAGTGGCCGAGACCACTAGCCCAACTGTACCC